>SJXQ01004435.1:87114-101202 GCA_006408695.1 Aepyceros melampus | reverse complement strand
AGCGTATAAAGCTTATGGAAAAAATGAAGCTTGGGAGTGTAAGTATGTGTGTTGTATAACAGAGATAAGTAGAGCAAAGTCCTGGTGTGTTCTTATGTCTTAGCATCAGCAAGTGGGCCAATGTGAACAGAAAGGAGTAAAAAAGGAAAGAGTAAGAGGAGATCAGGTAGAATGGAAAGGAGGCAGGAATATTTCAGGCATTGTGGCCCGTGTAAGCAGCTACAAACATGCTCTACTCTAGTGAAGGAACCATTGTAAGGTGCTGAGTATAAGATTAACCTATCTCACTGGTACTCTATGGGGATTATTCTAGTGGCAGCATTAGTAAAAGGTAGAAGCTGAGAGAACTCCCTGAATGTTCCAGGTATGAAATGATAGTGAGACAAGTCTGTAGCAGTGGAGACAAAGAATACATATGTTTTGAGAACAAAGCCAAAATGATTTTGTGATAGATTGCACTTGAAATATGAGAGGGATAGAATAAAAATGATTTATGTAATTTTTGACCAATCATCTGGGTCTCACCTATTATTTAAGAAAGAATTAATTACATAATCTGCACTGTAGTGAAAAATCATTTTATTTTTCTCCCAAAGCTTCAGATCAAATTGGAAGAAAGAAATATTTATAAAGAGTAATAAAAGGGAAGTTGAGGAGTTGACTGTGAATACAATAAAATTTCTAAGGTCTTTGGATATCAAGACCAGATCTTATTAAATTATCATTGTATACCCAATCTTGAAATATGTGATGCTCTCCATGAACTAACTTTTGAGAGGAGAAGGTAAAAGATTAAACATATTTCATGGAAGAAACATTAACATTTTCTCTTTAAAATATAAGCAAGTGTTTTAAGGGAAATTCTTATAATGAAAGGGACACAATGGAATGTATTCAGGAATGTACACAGTAGGAATATATTCAGTTAAATGGATCAGTTCTCTCCAATAAATGCTGATTGATAATAAACTCTATGCCAGGCAAGAATGAGGAAGAAGCTTTGGGGAAAAAAAACAAAAACTCATACAAGGAAACACACACACACTTTGAAAAATCCCTAAACATCATAAAATATCACAAATCATCACAAGAAAAACAAAATTAAGTTCAAGTTTGTACTTTTCTTTGGTTATTCAGGTCATGCACTCTTATATACATATGCATGACTATGTTTATTTAGGACCTTTTTTTTTTAAGAACATGTTTGCTAAGTAGTACACTACTTGAACATATAATTTGTTCCTGAAAGCAAGTAAAGAACCTACTGTGTTACTTCAGTAGACTTAAAGTTGTAGTTATTATAAAGATTGCGGTCATGGGAACAACAGCAAAGGAAACAACAAAGAACAATAATAAATGAAAGCCAAAATTAAAAATGCTAGTTATTCAGCAGTATTTTGTCTGTATACTTTTCAATTTTGTATATTTTCCTACTCAATTGGATTCTAATAAGTGAATTTAAGTAAGTGAAGTTGCTCAGCCATGTCCAACTGTTTGTGACCCCGTGGACTGTAGCTCACCATGCTCTTCCGTCCATGGGATTCTCCAGGCAAGCATACTGGAGTGGGTTGCCATTTCCTTCTCCAGGGGATCTTCCTGACCCAAGGATCTAATCCAGGTCTCCCACATTGCAGGTAGACGCTTTAACCTCTGAGCCACCAGGGAAGCCTTAATTGGATTGTAACCTATGTGTTAAATTATAATACTATCTGATCAAGTGTGAAATTATTCTGGGTTAAGTAGATGGTGATTGCAGCCATGAAATTAAAAGACGCTTACTCTTTGGAAGAAAAGTTATGACCAACCTAGATAGCATATTCAAAAGCAGAGACATTACTTTGCCAACTAAGGTCTGTCTAGTCAAGGCGATGGTTTTTCCTGTGGTCATGTATGGATGTGAGAGTTGGATGTGAAGAAGGCTGAGTGCTGAATAATTGATGCTTTTGAACTGTGGTGCTGGAGAAGACTCTTGAGAGTCCCTTGGACTGCAAGGAGTTCCAACCAGTCCATCCTAAAGGAGATCAGCCCTGGGATTTCCTTGGAAGGAATGATGCTGAAGCTGAAACGCCAGTACTTTGGCCACCTCATACAAAGAGTGGACTCATTGGAAAAGACTGTGATGCTAGGAGGGATTGGGGGCAGGAGGAGAAGGGGATGACAGAGAATGAGATGGCTGGATGGCATCACTGACTCGATAGTTGTGAGTCTGAGTGATCTCCGGGAGTTGGTGATGGACAGGGAGGCCTGGCGTGCTGCGATTCACGGGGTCACAAAGAGTCGGACACGACTGAGCGACTGAACTGAACTGACACATTTAAAAATAATCTAATAATATAGTGTTACATGTCAATTATACCTCAATAAAAAAGGAAATATTAAAAAAAAAGAAAATTAAAAGAAATCATTAGAGAGAATTCCTTCTATGATAAACTGAGAAGAAAATTTAAACAATTAGCATCAACATGACAACCTGAAACTTTAAACCACTGTTAATAGGCTGATATATATATAAAATAATTAATCTGAAAGAAAGGAAATAAAAAAGACAAGAATCCAATTATTTATGACTTTATCATGTAATGACAAATATATTGACTATTCATGTCAATATGATTTTTCCATTTTTTTTCATTTTTATAACATAAACTCTTAACATTACTTGCTAAGACACACACACACACACACACACACACACTCTCAAAGAGTGATGATGAAGTTGCCAGAGCAGAAATGTTGGTCAGCAAAGACCATCTACATAGACTCTTAACGTCAATGCACACTTCGCTTGCAGGCACTCACAGAATATAACACAAGGGAAAGTTTTAAAAAAATATTATACTTATGAAGTTTGTTGATTTCCTTGCAAAATGTTTGAAACACTACCACAACCAACGAATTTGTGCTAGCTCCAGTGCATACTTCAAACTTATCTTTCAATTTTTTTTTCATTGTAAATGCCATGAAACACAAAGCTAGGCATTATTTTCCACATCATTTCTATGATGATATTCACATTTCCTAATTGAGGCTGTAGATATTTGTAACTGTATTGTTCTTAGGTGTAGATTTGGACATTTGCATCCTAAAGATGGAGGCAATACTTCTTCTTCTTCTTTTAATAAATACATCTAAATCTCTAATTAAAGAGTGCCCTGATCAGCACAACTAATCATGTAACTGACATTCCTGAAAACCTTTTCATAACAGTGCTATTGTAAAATATTTGAAGAGAAGATAAGGGTTGTGTGATATTGTAATTTATAATAAGAAATAGATATTTAGTCTCCAGCCCTGTTCCTGACAAAAAGCTCCTAAAGCCCTGCAGTTTTCTAAGTGTGAGAGACATACTAAGATGTCTTATGTTAATTATTCATCTCACATGCTAGTAAAGTAATGCTTAAAATTCTCCAAGCCACGCTTCAGCAATCCGTGAACTGTGAACTTCCAGATGTTCAAGTTGGTTTCAGAAAAGGCAGAAGAACCTGAGATCAAATTGCCAACATCTGTTGGATCATCAAAAAAACAAGAGAGTTCCAGAAAAACATCTATTTCTGCTTTATTGACTGTGCCAAAGCCTTTGACTCTGTGAATCACAACAAACTGTAGAAAATTCTGAAAGAGATGGGAATACGAGACCACCTGACCTGCCTCTTGAGAAATCTGTATGCAGGTCAGGAAGCAACAGTTAGAACTGGACATGGAACAACAGACTGGTTCCAAATAGGAAAAGGAGTACATCTAGACTATATGTTGTCACCCTGCTTATTTAACTTCTATGCAGAGTACATCATGAGAAACACTGGGCTGGAAGAAGCACAAGCTGGAATCAAGATGGCTGGGAGAAATAACAATAACCTCAGATACGCAGATGACACCACCCATATGGCAGAAAGTGAAGCAGAACTAAAGAGCCTCTTGATGAAAGTGAAATAGGAGAGTGAAGAAGTTGGCTTAAAGCTCACCATTCAGAAAACTAAAATCATGGCATCTGGTCCCATCACTTCATGGCAAAAAATGAGGAAAAAGTGTCAGATTTTATTTGGGGGGGCTCCAAAATCACTGTAGATGGTGATTGCAGCCATGAAATTAAAAGATGCTTGCTCCTTGGAAGGAAAGTTATGACCAACCTAGATAGCATATTAAAAAGCAGAGATATTATTTTGTCAACAAAGGTCCATCTAATCAAGGTTATGGTTTTTCCAGTAGTCATGTATGGTTGTGAAAGTTGGACTATAAAGAAAGAGGTGATTGCAGCCATGAAATTAAAAGATGCTTGCTCCTTGGAAGGAAAGTTATGACCAACCTAGATAGCATATTAAAAAGCAGAGATATTATTTTGTCAACAAAGGTCCATCTAATCAAGGTATGGTTTTTCCAGTAGTCATGTATGGTTGTGAAAGTTGGACTATAAAGAAAGCTGAGTACTGAAGAATTGATGCTTTTAAACTGTGGTGTTGAAGACTCTTGAGAGTCCCTTGGACTGCAAGGAGATCCAACTAGTCCATCCTAAAGGAGATCAGTCCTGGGTGTTCATTGGAAGGACTGATGCTGAAGCTGAAACTCCAATACTTTGGCCACCTCATGCAAAGAGCTGACTCATTGGAAATAGCCTGATGCTGGGAAAGATTGCAGGCAGGAGGAGAAGGGGACAACAGAGGATGAGATGGTTGGATGGCATCACTGATTCCACAAACATGGGTTTGGGTGGACTCCCGGATTGGTGATAGACAAGGATGCCTGGCGTGCTGTAGTTCATGAGGTTGCAAAGAGTCTGACATGACTGAGCGACTGAACTGAACTGAACTGAATGTTAATCAGGTGACTTTTGTACAAAACAGTCTAATAATGGGGGCTAACGTTAACAGAACCAACCATGTGATTAGAAGGTTGGAATTGTCAATCTTACTTCTTTGATTTTGGGGAAGGGGAGAAGTGTTGGAGGTTGAATAAGTCACCAACTACCAATGAATTAATAATGCCTATGTAGTGAGGCCTCCATAAAACCTCCCCAAAAGTATTTTCAAAGAGCTTTCAGGCTGGGGAACTAGAGTGCTTCCACATGTCCCAGTCATAACAGGCCCAAATTCTGCAAGAACAAAAGCTCCTTTCTTCAAGACCTTGTCCAATGTATCTGTTCATTTGGTTGTTAATTCACACCCTTTAATCTCCCTTGTGGCTGGATGGCATCACTGACTCCATGCGCATGAGTCTGGGTGAATTCCGGGAGTTGGTGATGAACAGGGAGGCCTGGTGTGCTGGGATTCATGGGGTCGCAAAGAGTCGGACAGGACTGAGCGACTGAACTGAACTGAACTGAACTGAAACTACAGGGAGGAAACACAGCCACACCCATCAATAGAATATTGGATTAAAGATTTAATGAGCAGGCCTTACCCATCAAAACAAGACCAGGTTTTCCCCACAAGCCGTCCCTCCCATTAATAAATGCCCATAAGCTTCTTGTCCTCATCCATCAGAGAACAGACAGAATGAAAGCCGCATCACAGAAAACTAACCAAACTAATCACATTTTAGTCTTTCTAATTTTGGTAAAACCATTGCCATGAAGTAAGCTTTATAGACATGCAATATGATACATTTTAAATCAAATTATTGAATTGGGTGAATTTAGATGTCAGTAAATGTATGGATGTGAGAGTTGGACTGTGAAGAAAGCTGAGTGCCAAAGAATTGATGCTTTTAAACTGTGGTGTTGGAGAAGACTCTGGAGAGTCCCTTGGACTACAAGGAGATCCAACAAGTCCATTCTAAAGGAGATCAGCCCTGGGTATTCTTTGGAAGGAATGACGCTAAAGCTGAAACTCCAATGCTTTGGCCACTTCATGTGAAGAGTTGACTCATCAAAAAAGACTCTGATGCTGGGAGGGATTGGGAGCAGGAGGAGAAGGGGACAACAGAGGATGAGATGGCTGGATGGCATCACTGACTTGATGGACGTGAGTTTGAATGAAACTTGGGAGTTGGTGATGGACAGGGAGGCCTGGCATGCTGCAATTCATGGGGTCGCAAAGGGTCAGACGTGACTGAGTGGCTGAACTGAATTGAAATGACACTTTTGAGAAAGCATGCTTATATTTAAATTGATCTCCTGTGAAAATTGACCAAACCTATGGAATTCCATTCAACAATTAAGATGTTTTATAGACAGCTTTCCACCTAATTAAACTGATAAGAACAGATATTACACTTGATCTTAGCCAGAAGACTGAGAAAACATTTCACAAGATGATGGAGTAGAAGGATGTTCACTCATCTCTTGTGAGTACTCCAAATTACAACTTGCTGCCGAACAACCACTGACAGGAGAATGTTGGATCCCACCGAAAAAAGGGCAAAGGAGAAGCCCCAGAAATGTGGTAGGAGAAGCAAAATCATGTTTAGAATCAACCCCATTCCTCCCAGAAATACTCAGAGGTGCAGGAAAAGCTTGTGCACACCGGGAGACCCCACAGAGACTGAACCAGACCTGCCTTTGAGTGTTTGAGTATCTCCTGTGGAGGTACAGGTCAGCAGTGGCCTGTCTCAGGGGAAGGGGCTCTGGGTGCCCCAGACCTGGGTGTGGCATAAGCCCTTTTGGAGGAGGTCACCATTAATCCTACTATAGAGACACAGGAACTTACAAAGATGAGGGAAACAGATCCTTGAGGGAACAAACAAAAGCCTGTGTGCACCAGGACCCAGGAGAAAGGAGCAGTGACCCCACAAGGCACTGATCTAGACTTGCCTGTGAGTGTCCAGGAGTCTCGGGTGGAGGCTTGGGTCAGTGGTGGTCTGCTGCAGGGTTGAGGGCACTGAGTGTGACAGCACTTGCACAAGACATTTTGAAGGAGATCTCCATTATCCTCATTACCTTCTCCATTGTTTGATCTCAGGTCAAATAACACAAGGGAACATAACCCTACCCATCAATAGAAAATTGGATTAAAGATTTACTGAGCATGGCCCTGCCCATCAGAACAAGACCAAGTCTCTCCCACAGTCAGTCTCTCCCATCAGGAAGTTTCCATAAGCTTCTTATCCTTATCCCTCAGAGGGCAGACAGAATGAAAACCACAATGGCAGAAAACAAATCAATCTGATCACATGGACTACAGCCTTGTCTAACTCAGTGAAACTATGAGCCATGCCATGTAAGTTCACTCAAGATGGATGGGTGATGGTGGAGAGTTCTGACAAAATGTGGTCCATTGGAGAAGGAAATGGAAAATCACTTCACTATTCTTGCTTTGAGAACCCCATGAACACTAAGAAAATGCAGAAATACATGACAATGAAAGATGAATTCCCCAGGTCGGTAGGTGCCCAATATACTACTGTAGAATAGTAGAGAAATAACCCTAGAAAGAATGAAGAGACAGAGCCAAAGCAAAAACAATGTCTAATAGTGGATGTGATTGATGATGCAAGTAAGTCCAATGCTATAAAGAACAATACTGCAAAGGAACAGGGAATGTTAGGTCCATGAATCAAGGTAAACTGGAAGTGGTGAAACAAGAGATGGCAAGACTGAACATTGACATTTTAGGAGTCAGCAAACTAAAATGGACTGGAATGGGTGAATTTAACTCAGATGACCATTATATCTACTACTGTGGGCAAGAATCCCTTAGAAGAAATGGAGTAGCCATCATAGTCAACAAGAGTCCAAAAGGCAGTACTTGGATGCAATCTCAAAAACAACAGGATAATCTCTTTTCCTTTCCAAGGCAAATTATTCAATATCACAGTAATCCAAGGTTATGCCCCAAATAGTAATGTGGAAGAAACTGAAGTTGAATGGTTCTATGAAGATCTACAAGACCTTCTAGAACTAACACCCCAAAAAAAGATGTCCTTTTCATTATAGGGGACTAGAATGTAAAAGTAGGAAGTCAAGAAATTCCTGATAACATGAAAATTTGGCCTTGGAGTACAAAATGAAACAGGGCAAAGTCTAACAGAGTTTTGCCAAGAGAACGCACTGGTCATAGCAAATACCCTCTTCCAACAACACAAGAGAAGACTCTACACATGGACAAGATGAGATAATCAATACCAAAATCAGACTGATTATATTCTTTGCAGCCAAAGATGGAGACCCTTTATGCAGTCTGTGAAAACAAGATCAGGAGCTGACTGTGACTCAGATCATGAACTCGTTATTGTCAAATTCAGACTTAAATTGAATAAAGTAGGGGAAAAAATAGACCATTCATGTATGACCTAAATCAAATCCATTAAAATTATACAGTGGAAGTGACAAATATATTTAAGGGATTAGATCTGATAGGGTGCCTGAAGAACTGTGGATGGAGGTTCGTGACATTGCACAGGAGGCAGTGATCAAGACCATCTCCAAGAGAAAGAAATGGATAAACCCAAAATGGTTGTCTGAGGAGGCCATATAAATAGCTGAGAAAAGAAGAGAAGCTAAAGGCAAAGAAGAAAAGGAAGATATACCCATTTAAATGCAGAATTACAAAGCAGCGCAAGGAGAGATAAGAAAGCCTTCCTCAGTGATCAGTGCAAAGAAATAGAGGAAAACAATAGAATGGGACAGACTAGAGATCACTTGAAGAAAATTAGAGCTACCAAGGGAACATTACATGCAAATATGGGCGCAATAAAGGACAGAAACTCTATGGACATAACAGAAGAAAAAGATATTAAGGAGAGGAGGCAAGGATACAGAGAAGAACTATTCAAAACAATTTTATGACCCAGATAACCAAGGTGGTGTGATCACTCACCCAGAACCAGACGTCCTGGAATGTGAAGTCAAGTGGGCCTTAGGAAGCATCACTATGAACAAAGCTAGTGGAGGTGATGAAATTCCAGTTGAACTATTTCAAATCCAAAAAGATAATGCTGTGAAAGTGGTGCACTCAATATGCCAGCAAATTTAGAAATCTCAGCAGTAGCCACATGGCTGGAAAAGGTCAGTTTTCATTCCAGTCCTTGAGAAAGCCAATGCCAAAGAATGTTCAAACTACCTCACAATTGCACTATTCTCACAGGCTAGCAAAGTAATGCTCAAAATTATCCAAACTGGAGTTCAACATTACTTGAACCATGGACTTCCAGTTTTCAAGCTGGATTTTGAAAGACAGAGGAACCAGAGATCAAGGTGCTGATAAATTTTGGATCACAGAAAAAGCAAAAAAGTTCCAGAAAAACATATCTACTTCTGCTTTATTGACTAGCTACAACATTTTCCCACATGGATCACAATAAACTGATGAAAATTCTTAAAGAGATGGGAATACCATATTGCCTTATCTGCTTCCTGAGAAATCTGTATGCGAGTTAAGAAGCAACAGTTATAACTGGACACAGAACAACATACTAGTTCCAAATGGGTAAAAGTGTATATAAAGGCTATATGTTGTCACCCTGCTTACTTATCTTATATGCAGAACACATCATGCAAAATGCTGGCTGGATGAAGTACAAGCTGGAATCAAGACTGCTGGGGAAATATTAATAACCTCAGACATGCAGATGACACCACCCTTATGACAGAAAGTGAAGAACTATAGAGCCTCTTGATGAAAGTGAAAGAGGAGAGTGAAAAAGCTGGCCTAATACTCAACATACAGAAAACTAAGATCATGGCATCTGATCCATCACTTCATGGCAAATAGATGGGGAAACAATGGAAACAGTGAGAGACTATTTCCTCGGGTTCCATAATCACGGCAGATGGTAAGTGCAGCCATGAAATTAAAAGATGTTTGCTCTTTGGAAGAAAAGCTATGACCAAATTAGACAATGTAGTATAAAGCAGGGACATTGCTTTGCCAACAAAGGTCCATCTAGTCAAAGCTATGATTTTTCCAGTAGTCAGGTATGGATGTGAGAGTTGGGCTATAAAGAAAGCTGAGTGCCAAAGAACTGATGCTTTTGAACTGTGATGTTGGAGAAGACTCTTGAGAGTCCCTTGGACAGCAAGGAGATGCAACAAGTCCATCCTAAAGGAAATCAGCCCTGAATATTCATTGGAAGTACTGATGCTGAAGCTGAAACTCCAATACTTTGTCCACGTGATGTGAGGAAGTGACTCATTTGAAAAGACCCTTATTTTGGGAAAGATTGAAGGCAGGAGGAGAAGGGGACAACAGAGGATGAGCTGGTTGAATGGCATCACAGACTCAATGGACATAAGTTTTAACTAGCTCCTGGAGTTGGTGATGGACATAGAAGTCTGGCATGCTGCAGTCCATGGGGTCACAGAGTCAGATACGACTAAGCAACTGAACTGAACTTCCAGCTAATTATCCTGCACCTCTATGCTTTCAAAGTTGAAAAAACAGCCAAAGGTTAAGAAACAGAAGACAAGCAATTAAAACAGGAAAATTTCTGGAAAAGATGATGTCTTTGGAGTAGTACTGAAAGAATGTGTATAAAATATGTGTATTAAAAATAAAAGTTTGTTCATGCTCTAATTAAACAACATACAAAAAATCCAATATACCAAGCACATATTTGAGAATATTNGGAAGGAATGATGATAAAGCTGAAACTCCAATACTTTGGCCACCTCATGTGAAGAGTTGACTCATTGGAAAGAACTCTGATGCTGTGAGGGATTGGGGGCAGGAGGAGAAGGGGACGACAAAGGATCAGATGGCTGGATGGCATCACTGACTCGATGGATGCAACTCTGAGTGAACTCCCGGAGTTGGTGATGGATAGGGAGGCCTGGTGTGCTGTGATTCATGGGGTCGCAGAGTCGGACACGACTGAGCGACTGAACTGAAATGAACTGAACTGAACTGAAGATTCTGAAAAGTGTCATAAAAACTGTCAACAGTGCATTGATAACGTTTAGAAAAGAATGCAGTTTAATGGAAAGTCTCAAGTTTTAAAACTGACCTGTGTAAGTCTGCAGTCTTCTTTATATGTAAGACCTCCCTGGAAATTTTAGCTATTCAATAGTAAAATTGCATTTATTTTATCGGTAAACAATTTTCTGAGCTAGTGTTACTTATTTGACAAAATAATGGCTTGCTCGTTTAGCCTAGATTCTAGTCCCAATAGTGGGAACATTGATATATCAGTTTTTTCTCATACATATATTGTTGAAATGATTTTGTTTATAAATCCTGTTTCTTTTTTATATTTTATCGAAGTAGAGTAGATTTACACCATTTTGTTAATTTCTGCATAGCAAAAGATTCAGTGTACATGGATATAATCTTTTTCATATTATGTTCCATTAAACTGGTTTCATTTTTAAGGCACAATTACATGTGTTAGCATGTAATTGTTCTTGAAAATATTTAATATTTGATAATTTTCTGCTTATTTTATGCCCTTAAGGTATGCATAGATTTCCAAAGTACCAGTGTTTTGTTACTATTTTTATTTCCATTATGTAACTGCAATGTATTTGATTGTGTTTGCAGATAAGACAAACATTTAGAAGAAAATACATGAGTAATTAAAAATTTTTAACATGCTTCTGATTTCAAACTTTCTTGGTGTTTCTTTTTTCCTTGCTATTTCTAAATGCAAAATTCTTTACTAAACCTCTACTTTATATTTTTATTAAATTATACCTTCTCTTGTTCATAGTTGAATTTTTTCTTCCTAAGACAGATAATTTTGCCCTCAAGAATTAGGTCACTCTCTGGCATTCTGTGAAAGAGCCCACTTCTGTTCCCATGTGGATATTCATTTGTGGGGGAAAAATATATATATATCCTCATAGTTATAATTTAAAGTTTATTTCAGGCATGTTCTATTGTTACAACTAAAGTGAGGACCAATATGTCCCTTATCCTTGTACAGGTGGCACAGTTGTAAAGAATCCGCCTGCTTATGCAGGAGACGTAAGAGGCATGGGTTCGATCCCTGCGTCAGGTAGATCCCCTTGAAAAGGGAATGGCTGCCCACTCCACTATTCTTATCTGCAGAATCCCATGGACAGAGGAGCCTGGTGAACTACAGTCTATGGGACCACGAAGAGTTGGACATCACTGAAGCAACTTAGTATGTACAAAGAAAAACATACAACATTTTTATGGGATCTATAGCCAGAAAATGACCTTTTAATAATGCTAGGTGAATATTAGAGGCTATCAAATGTTCTCATTTTAGCCCCTGACAAATATACTTGTTTATACTTAAAAATATACTTTATGCTCTTTGATAACTTCTGCACATTTTCTCCTTTGATTTTTCAAAATAAACTGGTCTTGATTGGGTTGTTGATTTTTTTGTTTCTTAAAAGACCAAACTGTGCAAAACTAGGTGAAATCAGCATTTTAAAAATTTCCACAGATTGTTACCTATATTTCTAGACAAAAAGATTATTGGAAAATATATTCCCTTATCTTAATAAATATACCAGTTTTTATGCTTACAGAAAAAGTGGGTAATTGGTCAATGCAGTGGGAAAATGATTTAATTATTTTTTAAAATATTTTTATTGAAGTGTGATTGGTACACACTCTGTATATATTTTTAACAGTTTGAATTGAAATATACACAGGTGAAATCATCACCATATACAGTGCCCTAAGCTGAACTATTATCTCTAAAGTTTCCTCTGTCCTCAGTTTTTTTGAAAAGAATATTTAACATTATTAAGTTCTTATCATTTCTTCCCATATGTTGGAAGCATTCACTGCCTCCATTTCCCCTGCAATCTTCTATATATTGTGAAATCACAAAATAATATTGTATATATTTTTTAAATTTTTCACTCTTTGTTGAAAGAAAGGTAACCTTTGCAGTTTAATTAAACAGTTTTATTTTTATTATAAGTTACTTGTTGGTTTGCTTGTCAATATTTTCCCACAAAAATATATTTTATCAATATTTTAGTTCTTCAGTTAGGGAAATCTCTTTATTTTATCCTTAAATTTGTTATTTTCATTTCTTTAACATAGAATCCATATTCAAAATTATTTTTTTCTTCAGAACTAAGGATTTAGGTCCATCTAATTGCTTTATGCTGGAAATAAATAAGAGGCAGATATAATAAGTACTCATTTAACAGGTTACCTGTTTTCTATTTATATTGTTTGTTTTCTCAAAAATTTTGATTTTATTTTTAATTATTGGAGTTTGTACATTTTACTATTTTGTATCTAGGTATTTCATTATTTCCACTATGTTCCAAGAAAGTCTCCTTTCTTATGATATTACTTTGATGATGTCTACTTTTGTTTTTGTAATTGCATTCTTAAACTGCTCTGAGACAAAGGTTGGGACTTCAATAAGTTTATAATCTGTAACATTTTCATTTTAAAGTATGTTTACTTCACATTTGCTGCCCAGTGACTTAAATTGCAGCCCTGCTTCTGTGCTATTAGGTTCAAATACTGAGTTTTAAAATGGTTTACTTCAGTTTAAAGAGGTTTATTTATGTATTTCAAAATCTCTTAATTTCTATCAAAGCCTCTTCTTTGACTGTAGATAAATATCCTCATACTATTTTTGTATATATTGATTTTTCTTATTTTAAAATATTGTTTCTTTAACTCTTTTGTTGGTAGGGAAAACTTTCCAAATGCTAAGCAAAGGACATCCAAACTGGGGCCAGGTATTGTCATAAATATTTAGCATTCAAGATCAACACATCTTTTTTTGTTGTTGTTGTTGTTCTACCATCTAGTTATAATTTTTATCCTTTTTAAATTTAAAATTAAGTTGCGATATAAAATCAACACACAGAAATCCCTTGCATTCCTATACACTAATAATGAGAAAGAAAAAGAAATTAAGGAATCAATTTCATTCACCATTGCAACGAAAGAAATAAAATACTTAGGAATATACCTACCTAAAGAAACTAAAGACCTATATATAGAAAATTATAAAACACTGATGAAAGAAATCAAAGAGGACACTAATAAATGGAGAAACATACCATATTCATGGATCAGGAGAATCAATATAGTGAAAATGAGTATACTACCCAAAGCAATCTACAGATTCAATGCAATTCCTATCAAGCTACCAGCAGTATTTTTCACAGAGCTAGAACAAATAATTTCACAATTTGTATGGAAACACAAAAAACCTCGAATAGCCAAAGTCATCTTGAGAAAGAAGAATGGAACTGGAGGAATCAACCTG
>SJXQ01004435.1:53111-86050 GCA_006408695.1 Aepyceros melampus | reverse complement strand
ACCCCAATGTTCATCACAGCACTGTTTATAATAGCCAGGACGTGGAAGCAACCTAGATGTCCATCAGCAGATGAATGGATCTGAAAGCTGTGGTACATATACACAATGGAGTATTACTCAGCCATTAAAAAGAATACATTTGAATCGGTTCTAATGAGGTGAATGAAGCTGGAGCCGATTATACAGAGTGAAGTAAGCCAGAAAGAAAAACACTGATACAGTATACTTACACATATATATGGAATTTAGAAAGATGGTAATGATAAACCTGTATGCGATCCAGCAAAAGAGACACAGATGTATAGAACGGCCTTTTGGACTCTGTGGGAGAGGGAGAGGGTGGGATGATTTGGCAAAGTGGCAGTGTAACATGTATGATATCATAAGTGAAATGAATCACCAGTCTAGGTTCGATGCAGGATGCAGGATGCTTGGGACTGATGCATGGAGATAATCCAGAGAGAAGGTGTGTGGGGGGGGGAGGGGGGAGGTGAGGTTCGGGATTGGGAGTTCATGTACACTCATGGCTGATTCATGTCAATGTATAGCAAAACGAATACAGTATTATAAAGCAAAGCAAACTAAAAAATAAAAATTAATTAAAAAATAAATTTAAAATTTGTTTATTCATTCATATATTTGTTTTTGACTGTGCTTGGGTCTTCATTGCTATGTGCAGGCTTTCTCTAGTTGCAGCAAGTGGGGCTACTCTTCACTAAGGTGTGTGTGCTTCTCACTGTGGTGACTTTTCTCATTGCAGAGAGCGAGTTTTAGGGTGCAAGCTCAGTATTTGCAGCCCACAGCATGTGGGATCCTCCCTGACCAGGGATTGAACCTGTGTATACTGTATTGGCAGTCAGATTCTTAACTGTGAATCACCAGGGAAATCCCTAACTTATTCTAATCACACTTCTCAGTGAGAAATTAATTTTTTTTTTTGGCAGTTACTTCTGATAGCACCTTTTCTTCTCTGTAGCACTGCTATAAATTTATATCCAGTGTCTCTTCTCCAATGATACTTGGAAGGACAGAAAGGTGAGGGCAGGATTCATGATGTAACTTTTATTAACTTGGTTGCCACATTCTCCCCAGAAGCTGATGCATAGTTAGCACATGTGTAATGTGGGTTGTTGTTATTGTCAATCTTATCTTTGTGATTTTTGAATTATCAATTCTTTTTTTGGCAGTAAATTCATATAGTTCTGTTAAATTAGTTTCTTAGAAGCACACATCCTGCTTCTAAATTACAAGTCCCTAATTATATACTTATTTTCAATACTAAACCTATATCCAGAAGGAAAATTAAGCATAATAACAGTAATATATAGTTCCCCTAATCTGCAGGGATGATGGTTTATGGAACCTATGATGAAATGTGATTATTTTCTAGTAAAAAACTCATCAGTTATTATACTTTAAAGTCTTTCCTCAGATTGTTCTTATGAATTAAGGAACAAAAACTGAATCTTACTTCATTTGACTTTCAGAAAGTAGTAATTGGAAGAGACTTCTTAACATGATAGCTATTTCCCAGTGTTATCAGTATTTTATTATTGCTTTTCAGAAAGCAATATATCTCTTGTTGCAGAGATGGAATGAGAGAAATCAATTGAATGCTTCAAAAGATGTTTCCTAAGCTTTCCTTGAAATTCACTTTTTTTTTTAATCACTGCACTTAACAAGTGAGAATATTAAACAGAGACCGATGAATATATAACATAAATGACTGCATTTTAGCATAAAAGTCCTTCTGATAGTGGACATTTTTAAAAGGTAAATCACATAAAAAGAAAAAAGTTGAAAATGCATTTAGCTTTACCAAATATATGACTACCTATCTGTAATGGGAAAAAAAAAAAAACATTTGAATAAATATTCATTTTATGAGGCCTATTTCTGTTGCATTTAAAAAATATAGCATCTGGAAATAAGGACTTGTAAATTATAGTCTCTTTTGCAAAAAAGTAATAAATAACCTCATCTAGAATGAGACAGAAAATAAAATTAAAAAAGCTTAAAGAAAATGCATGAAGTTCTTTTAAAAGCAAATTTATAAAATGTGAATCTAAAGAAGTAGACTGTTTATCTAAATTAATAGTTCTTTTTGTTGAAAATCTGCTTCCTCCTCTCAAGCATGATCTGCAGCATGAATGTATTTTGAGGTAGTATGGATTCAGGTCATTTTCTAAGTGGGCAGGACAATTTTCAGAAGGCTGTAGGACCTTGGAAATCCACAGGACACCCACCAGGATATTGGGTAAATAAGCTGAAGAAGATTCAGAGATGAGCCTTTGGGAGGGATTGTTAGGATTCTTCTGTATTCCCCCAAACCACTGTCAAGATATTTATGGTGATTCAAGTGACTCCCCAGTGCTTGCCAATAGAAGTCTCTCCCCTCGCTTCCAAATAAGTAAGCTTCAAGCTGCGAGTCTGTGGTATTTCTATACATAATGAGGATAGAGGATTTCTAATCACAGCATGGAGATATTGTAATGTGACTCGAAGACCTTGGACAAGTCCTTTGGTATTTGAGTCTTACTTTATGAAATCTGAAAAAGACCAAGTAAAATTCCTGTTATTGTTATTTGTTTGCTAAGTTATGTCTGACTGTTTGCAACCCCATGGATTACAGCACGTCAGGCTTTTCTGTCCTTTGCTATCTTTTGGAATTTAATCAGACTCATGTGCATTGAGTCAGTGATGTCTTCCACCATCTCATCCTCTGCCACCCCATTTTCCTCCTGCCCCCAATCCCTCCCAGCATCAGGGTCTTTTCCAATAAGTCAGCTCTTTTCATCAGGTGACCAAAGTATCAGAGCTTCAGCTTCAACATCAATCCTTCCAATGAATATTCAGGGTTGATGTCCTTTAGGATTTGATCTGGTTTGATCTCCTTGCTGTCTAAGGAACTCTCAAGAATCTTCTATAGCACCACAATTCAAAAGCAACAATTTCTGTTAAACAGGCCCCATTAGTTTACTAAGTCTGCTGTAATAAATTACCATGGACATTGTGGCTTAAAACAACATACATTTATTCTTTTATACTTCTGGAGGCAGAACTCTTGAGACAGAATCCCTGGGCCATGATCAAAGTATCAGCAGAGCCATGCTCCTCCCAGAAGCTCTGTAGGTGACACCTTCTTCCTTGTCTTCTGCTTATGAGGGCTGCCATTCCTCCTTGGCTTTTCGTTGTCTCATTCCTATCATTAAGACTGAACCTTCAGATCTTTCTCTGCCTTCACGTTGCCTTTCCCCCTTTGTGTGTTTAAAATGTCCCTCCCTCCCCTCCCCACACAACTTTGTCTCCTCTTTACAAGAATGCATATAATTGTACTGATGGCCCGCTCATAATAATAATGTAGCTCAAGATCCTTAATCTAATCTGACGAAAAGACCCTTTCTTGCCAGATAAAGTAACATTCACCAGTTCCAGAAATTAAGATGTGAATATCTCATGTGGAGAGGTGGGTGCGGATCAGTTTCAACCTATCACTTGGGGTAGAAAATGTGGCACAAAGAGAGAGATTCTGCTCTTATAGCCAAGGCCAGAATGATGAGGCAGAAGTCCACTTGAGGAAAGCATCTGAACTTCTTTGCAAAAACAAAAAGCACATAATATGTCCTTGAAGCAGGAATTGGAATTTGCCTAGAGGAAGAATTGCCATAAAGTATCAAGCTCCAGGACTCATTTGAAGAGTCCAGGCACTTAAAGTGCTAGTGCTTATGGTCAAGTATATATTTTTCTTATGATAGATTTCCCCAAATGTGTAAGTCGCATGCTCCACTAATCCTGGACTTGCCTGACTCTGGGAGCCATTACTTCCACCTAAGGAGTATTACTTCCATCTCTAAATTCAATAAGCCATTGAAATGTATATGCAAAAATCTTGAGATAAAGGAAATACGAGACTCATTCAGGTAAAAACAATAGATTGTTTAAAAGGGAAAAAGGCATATTTGAAAAAGAACTATACAAAAATTCTAGAAGTAAAAACCTTGTAATTATAAATTAAAATCTCAGTACACAAGTTAGTGGGAAAATAAAAATTGTTTAATGGTATTTAAATAACAACTAATGAATTCTTTAAATTATAGTGAACTAACCCTGTTCCAAGACAGGTTATTTTATTTATTTTAATTTTTAAAAACCATTTTATTTTGTATCAGAGTACAGATAATTGACAATGTTGTGATGGTTTCAGGTGAACAGTGAAAGCACTCAGCCATATATATATATATCCATTCTCCCCCAAACTGCCCTCACATCCAGGCTGCCACATAACACTGCAGGTCCTTGTTCATTATCCATTTTAAATATAGCAGTGTGCACATGACCATCTAAAATGCCCTAACTATCCCCTCTCCCCATCCTTCCCATCTGCAACCATAAGTTCCTTCTCTAAATTGTGAATCTGTTTCTTTTTTGTAAGTAAGTTCATTTGTATCATGTGGTTTTATTTTTTTTGTTTGTTTTTGTTTTTGTTTTTAAAGATTCTGGGCCATATGGTGTTTCTGCTTGTCTGATTTACTTCACTCAGTATGACAATCTATATGTCTAAGTTGCTGCAAATGGTATTATTTCATTCTTTTAAATGACTGAGTAGTATTTCATTGTATATATGTATCACATCTTGTCTATCCATTCATCTTTCCATGGACATTTAGGTTGCTTCTGTGTCCTGGCAATTATAAACAGTGCTTCAATGAACATTGAGGCATATGTATCCTTTCAGACCATGTTTTTCTTTGGATATATGCCCAGGAAAAGATAAAATGTATAGGATGAAGGGGGCAAAGAGAAAAGTAAGACTTTACTACATCTATCTTGTTTTGTTTTGACTTTTAAAAGCATATAACTATTTTATATATTTTAGAAAGCAGTAAGGAAAGAAAATATATAATTTCTAAGCCTTGAAAATGAATGGGGACACACTACATAAGCACATGTAAATTGATGGTAAACCTAGGTGCAGAGTGTAAATAGATATGCAAAAAATGTGAAATTTCATTCAGGAGTCTTATTTTAGCATCGGTATCATTATTGTCATTTGAAAGTCTTGTATGTGTACTGCAGCATAAAGCAGGTAAGAAATTACGCTGATGTTTTAAGAGCCAATATTTTCAGCATAAAAAATAAAACCAGAGTAAAAATTGTTCAAAGTACTAACATTGTCTTCAAATTCAAGTTACTTTTGAGACACATACATTTCTTAGCTCTTCACTGGGAATTGACTGTAAAATGATATTCTAATAATAATTGCATCACAAACACCCATAATATGGTTTCTTAATGCCATTTCTTCCTAAAAGAATTGGAGTTGGGGGGAGTAATGGGGCAAGGTGGAGGTGGTGAAAGGTTTATCTATCATACTGAAAAGAACAAGGAATCTTATACTGGAAAGCAAGAAGCTACTGGGATTTTGTTAAAAAAGACAGAGAAACACACTTGAAGGGGGTTCTCCTACCTGAGAATAGAACAATTTGAGCTTTAACATGAATAATGACTGATACTTATTGAAATACATCAAATATATCAAATTCACTTTAGGATTCTAGGAAATCAGCTTTTTGCTCTCAAAATTAATAAGGGGAAATATATTGTCTCTTTCCTATAAACACACAGGAAGTGGAGAAAACATTCTTCTGCATAATAAATGAAGAAAGATGCCTCCTATAAAGCAATAATAGTAAATTATCATGAGTGGATTCTGCAACAATCCTGTTAAAGGTTAATAAGAAATTTTCTAATGATTAGATCATACTGCCAACACCTGAACTCTCTAATCAGTCCTCAATCTTATCAACCTTAAGTTCATACCACATATGTTTTGTGTATATTAATATGATGTACTGGGAGTACAGAATGTCACTTATGAATTGTGCTTGCCAAAAAATTTCCTATCTAAGCAAATCCCTAGATCTACTTACAAATTACTCACTTATTTTAATAGGAAGATTTTTAAAAATTTAAAACTTAAAAAAATGAGTTAGCAAGTTTAAGGATATTATAAGGAAACAGTCAGACACATCCGGGAAGAATCTGCAGTAGTGATTCAATTTCTTCAGCATATAAATGGCATGGAAAAGAAAAAAATAAAGTAATTGAAACATATTAAGAGAGTTAAGAGATATAGCATACAAATGCAATTTGTGGCTCTTGTTTTGGTTCCTATTTGAATGAGTCAATGTTAAAAGGCATTTTAATCAAATGGCAAAATTTGGATATAGACTATGCATTAAAATATGTTAAAGTATTATTATGTATTATGTTATGTTGATATGACATTGAGATTACCATTTAACAAAACAAAACAAAAAGCTTAGGCATTGTAATGTATATTGACTACTTTACTATTTATTCACTGAGTCCTGTCCAACTCTTTTGTGACCCTATGGACTATATAGTCCATCAGGCTCCTCTATCCATGGGATTTCCCAGTCAAGAATACTGGAGTGGGCTGCCATTTCCTTTCCCAATATTGAACTACTTACCTGTTAAAAAAAAAAAAAAGAATATGCTGGAAAATATTCCAAATAGGAAAAAATGGAGAGAAAAACATTGATAAAAAGATTGAAAAAATGTTTATAGTTCTTAAAGCTGAGTACTGAATGTATGGGGTTCATTATACAATTCTGGCTATTCATTTGTAAAGTAAAAATTTCATTGAAAAAAAAAAACAACTGATAAAATACACATTACCACATAGGGAAATGATCATTTATCATTTAGTGGACAGTAAATTTCACAGCTGCACTAATAATGGCCAAAAGATAATGGAATACCATTTTCAAAATGCTGATGCTGCAAATTCAGCAATGAATGAGGATCCCATGGGTTAGTGCATAATATCTAGTCAAAGATGACAGGAAATCAGATAAAAAACTTAGGTAGGAAAATTAATCTTGAACTGTGATAGTACATCTAGTCTTGGAAGGCTGGAGAAGAAAAATGAAGTAAGAGCAAATAGAAAGTTTTATATATGAGCAAGCATGGGATTGAATGCATTTCCCTGTGAATTAGAAAGCAAGGATATAGGTTAAACATAGGACTCAGGAACAGAGGTGTATATCCGATAGGAGTTCAGTTACTAAGACACGCTTACCAACCTACTGAAGTTATTAAACTTGTTTTGCGTTTTTCTGCACCACAAAATGAATGCCTCCAGAGAGCTTGAGAATAAGAGTGGAGACTGTGAGTAGTAGCCCCAGGGTAGGGGATTTATATTTTAGAAGCAGTGAAGAAAGGCATGATGAATTGAAAACTGTGAAAAGGGTGGTTAAAAGGAGTCACCTTTGATAACATGTGAAATAGATAAATTTTGTGAAGATGAATGGAGAATTTTCCATGAGAATGCAGAGTTGATTATACCTACTAAAAGGACCCAAACTGTGTGAAACTTAAGATAGCTTTTTTTGTTTTTTTTTTTTAAAGAAAAATCATTCATGAGTTTTTGAAGAGAAATTCACTAGGTGACTGTCTGAAGGGACTCACTCCCTTCTTGGTCCACTTTCCTCAGTTTTTCACTAAAATCTCATATAAGAATTAGATTTGGGAAGAATGACAGACATAGCAGGTATAAATAATGATCTATTGCAAATAATGGATGTAATTCTGGTGCCCTCGGAAACAGGGTCAGGGAAAAAGAGGTAACACTTCAGTACATTTCTGGCATATGTAGAAAATCTGTGCAAAACAAATGTCTCTGTCTCTGGGGCAAGTTTTCTAAAAAATAGTCCGATAACCCCTAAATTACAAAAAATGTGAGTATATGTATAAATACTTATGAAAATTTCTATGCCAACAATATACCCAGGGAGGTGAAAAATAGCTGGTTTAATTACCTATATATTTGTGTATTTGTCTATTTATGTATTTGTACATTTTCCATTTTACTATGATTTTGTAATTATGTACTAATTGAGACTCAGGGAAGAGACCATAGGTAGTTGATCCAAAGCAGGAGGTTTACAGCTTAGAAGCAAAGACTTTTAATTTTTAAAATTAAATAGATTTCTTTATATTTTGCCTTCTAGATGAGTTGGCACTAGTGTAAGGAACCTACCTTCCAAAGTAGGAGCTGTAAAGTGGTGCAGGTTCTATCCCTGGGTTGGGAAGATCCCTTGGAGATGGAAATGGCAACCCACTCCAGTATTCTTGCCTGGAGGACCCCTTGGATGGAGGAACCTGGTGGGCTACAGTTCACAGGGCTGCAAATAGTCAAACACAACTGAAGCAACTTATCATATACAAACATACAATAATTATGAAGTGGCAATGGGAAAATATAATGGTTAAATATGTCTTTTGGAATTCACTAGAGTAATTCAATTCTTGCCCTTGTTTTGATTGACTCCATGCAGGTCCCCTAACATCTCTGTCATGACTACCTCATCTGATGAAAAATGCATCCTCAGTAGATGTGATGTGGGTCTTGGAGGGTGGTGATAGAAATCTTACTCTTTTATGCATAAAGCTCAGGTATGCATCAAGTACATAGAGCTGTGTGTGTATATGTGATATTAAAATTTAATGAAAAAGTGATTAGAAGAAAAAAAGTATGAAATTACTCCTGGTGAGATGTAGTTGATAAGAAAACAATACTGATAAATACTCTGATGAATTAATGTATCTCTACTTCCTGAAGATCAGCTTCTGTTCAGTTGCTCTGTCATGTCTGACTCATTGTGACCTCATAGACTGCAGCACGCCAGGGCTCCCTGTCCATCACAAACTCCTGATGTTTGCTCAGACTCATGTCCATCAAGTTGGTGATGCCGTCCAACCATCTCATCCTCTGTCATCCCCTTCTCCTGTATTCAATCTTTCCAAGCATCAGGGTCTTTTCCAATGAGTAAGTTCTTCACATCAGGTGGGCAAAGTATTGGAGCTTCAGCTTCAGCCTCAGCCCTTCCAATGAATATTCAGAACTGATTTCCTATAGAAATGACTGGTTTGACCTCCTTGCAGTCCAAAGGACTCTCAAGAGTCTTCTCCAACAGCACAGTTCAAAAGCATCAATTCTTTGGTGCTCTTCTTCCTTAATGTCTGACTCTCATATACATACATGACTACTGGAAAAACCAGACCTTTGACTAGACTAAACTTTGTTGGAAAATGTCTCTGCTCTTTAATATGCTGTCTAGTTTTGTTATAACTTTTCTTCCAAGGAGTAGGTATCTTTCAATTTCATGGCTGCAGCTATCATCTGCAGTGATTTTGGAGCCCAACAAAATAAGGTCTATCACTGTTTCCATTATTTCCCCATCTACTTGCCATGAAGTGATGGGATCAGATGCCATGATCTTGGTTTTATAAATGTTGAAATTTAAGGTGACTTTTCACTCTCCTCTTTTACTTTCATCAAGAGGCTTTTTAGCTCTTCTTCACTTTCTGCCGTAGTGTGGTATCATCTGCATATCTGAGGTTTTTGATATTTCTCCTGGAAAACCTGATTCCAGCTTGTGCTTAATCCAGCCCAACATTTGTCAAGATGTACTCTGCATATAAGTTAAATAAGCAGGGTGACAATTATAGCCTTGACGTACTCCTTTCCGTATTTGGAATCGGTCTGTTTTTTCATGTCTAGTTCTAGCTGTTGCTTCCTCACCTGCATACANATCCAGCCCAACATTTGTCAAGATGTACTCTGCATATAAGTTAAATAAGCAGGGTGACAATTATAGCCTTGACGTACTCCTTTCCGTATTTGGAATCGGTCTGTTTTTTCATGTCTAGTTCTAGCTGTTGCTTCCTCACCTGCATACAGATTTCTCAAAAGACAAGTCAGGTGGTCTGGTATTCCCATCTCTTTAATGATTTTCCACAGTTTGTTGTGATCCACACAGTCAAAGGCTTTGGCATAGTCAATAAAGGAGAAATAGATGTTTTTCTGGAACTCTTTTGTTTTTTTGATGATTCAACAGATGTTGCCAATTTGATCTCTGGTTCCTCTGCCTTTTCTAAAACCAACTTGAACATCTGGAAGTTCACGGTTCAAATACTGTTGGATTTGGGGAATTTTGAGCATGACATTATTAGTGGGTGAGATGAGTGCAATTTTGCAGTAGTTTGAGCATTCTTTGACATTGCCTTTCTTTGGGATTGGAATGAAAACTGACCTTTTTCAGTCCTGTGGCCACTGCTAAGTTTCCCAAATTTACTGGCATATTGAATGCAGCTCTTTCACAGCATTATCTTTTTGAATTTGAAACAGCTCAAGTGGAATTCCATCACCTCCACTAGCTTTGTTCGTAGTGATGCTTCCTAAGGCCCACTTGATTTTGTATTCCAGGATGTTTGGCTCTAGGTGAGTGATCACACCATCGTAATTATCTGGGTCATGAAGATCTTTTTTTTGTACAGTTCTTCTGTGTATTCTTGCCACCTCTTCTTAGTATCTTCTGTTAGATCCATATCATCTCTGTCTTTATTGAGGCTATCTTTGCATGATATGTTCCCTTGGTATCTCTAATTTTCTTGAAGAGATTTCTAGTCTTTTCCATTCTATTGTTTCCCTCTATTTCTTTGGATTGCTCACTGAGGAAGGCTTTCTTATCTCTCCTTGCTATTCCTTGGAACTCTGCATTCAAATGAGTATATCTTTCTTTTTCTCCTTTGCCTTTCACTTCTTTTTATTTTCACAGCTATTTGTAAGGCCTCCTCAGGCAACTATTTTATGTCTTTGCATTTCTTTTTGTTGGGGATGGTCTTGATCACTGCCTCCTGTACAATGTCCTGAATCTCAGTCCATTCATTCTTCAGGCTCTCTATTAGATCTAATCTGTTAAATCTGTTTGTCACTTCCAGGTCATACATGAATGGTCTAGTGGTTTTCCCTACTTTCTTCAATTTACCTCTGAACTTGGCAATAAGGAGTTCATGATCTGAGACACAGTCAGTTCCCAGTCTTGTTTTTTTTTGCTGACTGTATAGAGCTTCTCCATTTTTGGCTGCAAAGAATATAATCAATCTGATTTTGGTATTGACCATCTGGCAATTTCCATGTGTACAGTCTTCTGTTGTGTTGTTGGAAGAGGGTGTTGGCTATGACCAGTGTGTTCTCTTGGCAAAAGTCTATTAGCCTTTGCCCTGTTTCATTCTGTACTTCAAGGCCTTATTTGCCTGTTACTCCAGGTATCTCTTGACTTCCTATTTTTGCATTCCATTTCACTGCAATGAAAAGGACATCATTTATGGGTGTTAGTTCTAGAAGATCTTATATAGAACGATTCAACTTCACCTTCTTCAGCATTACTGTTTGGGGCATAGACTTGGATTACTGTGATTCTGAATGATTTGCCTTGGAAATGAACAGATCAAAGAATATAATCAATCTGATTTTGGTATTGACCATCTGGCAATTTCCATGTGTACAGTCTTCTGTTGTGTTGTTGGACAAGGGTGTTGGCTATGACCAATGTGTTCTCTTGGCAAAAGTCTATTAGCCTTTGCCCTGTTTCATTCTGTACTTCAAGGCCTTATTTGCCTGTTACTAGTGGGGTTGGTGTGCCTTGCGGTAAGAAATGGGCGAGTGATGCTTTGGTTTTGTTGCAAAAGCCTGTGATCCCAGGTATCTCTTGACTTCCTATTTTTGCATTCCATTTCACTACAATGAAAAGGACATCATTTATGGGTGTTAGTTCTAGAAGGTCTTATATAGAACAATTCAACTTCACCTTCTTCAGCATTACTGTTTGGGGCATAGACTTGGATTACTGTGATTCTGAATGATTTGCCTTGGAAATGAACAGAGATTATTGTGTCATTTCAGAGATGTCACCCAAGAATTGCATTTCAGACTCTTTTGTTGACTATGAGGGCTACTCCATTTCTTCTAAGGGATTCTTGCCCACAGTAGTAGATATAACGGTCATCTGAGTTAGATTCACCTATTCCCCCCACCCCTCATTTTAGTTTTAGGTCTTATATAGAACAATTCAACTTCACCTTCTTCAGCATTACTGTTTGGGGCATAGACTTGGATTACTGTGATTCTGAATGATTTGCCTTGGAAATGAACAGAGATTATTGTGTCATTTCAGAGATGTCACCCAAGAATTGCATTTCAGACTCTTTTGTTGACTATGAGGGCTACTCCATTTCTTCTAAGGGATTCTTGCCCACAGTAGTAGATATAACGGTCATCTGAGTTAGATTCACCTATTCCCCCCACCCCTCATTTTAGTTTGCTAAATCCTAAATGTCAATGTTCATTCTTGCCATCTCCTGTTCCAATTTGCCTTGATTGATGGACCTAACATTCCAGGTTGCTATGCAATATTGTTCTTTACAGCATCGGATTTTATGTCTATCATCAGGTACATCTACAACTGGGCATTGTTTTTGCTTTGGCTCTTCCTTCTTTCCGATGGCTCTTTCCGTCTCTTCCTTCTTTCTAGGTTATTTCTCCACTCTTTTCCAGTAGCATATTGGGCACCTACTGACCTGTGGAGTTCTTCTTTCAGTGTCATATCTTTTTGCCTTTTCATNTGAAGGTGTGATTTCCCTCGACATGCACCCGCAGAAAAGGGCCTCAACGCGCATGGAAGGGAGAACCTCCTGATGTTTCTCGAGTTACAGCAGGTCCTTCTCGAGTTATGACGGGGACCTCAGGGACCTTCTGGTGTGGCTTCAGGAAAGATCAGTCTCCGTTCCAATGGCGAGGGACCTTTCGGGATTCCTCTCCAGTTTGTGGTGGGTCCTAGGTCCACGTCTGGAGCTGCTGTCGCACCCTGAGCTTTGCTTCGAAATGCTGACATGGCACTTCGGATCCTCTGGAGTGTCCACAGGGTGATCAGGCCTCGTCTCGAGTGAAGACATGCACACCCGCTCTCCTCCTGAGCAGTAGCAGCACTGTCAGGCTTCCTGTCGCGTTGACTCAGGGATTTATGGCTTTCCATCGAGATGCCACCAGGGCTGTCACACGTGCCAACGTGGGGTCAGTCGATCCCCAGGGTGACAGTCTAGAGAGTGCAGGGAAATCAGGGTCATCTGGAGTGGCCTGAGACTTCTGGGTACTTGTGGCCTGATGGCACGTTCCCTGGAGGTCATCTCGACTCTCCTGTGGAGAGCATCTCTAATGTGTAGCAAAATGAATACAGTATTGTAAAGCAAAACAAACTAAAAAATAAAAATCAATTAAAAACAAAAACAAAAAATGGGCCAAAGAACTAAATAGACATTTCTCCAAAGAAGACATATGGATGGCTAACAAACACATGAAAAGATGCTCAACATCACTCACTATCAGAGAAATGCAAATCAAGACCACAGTGAGGTACCATTTCACACCAGTCAGAATGGCTGCGATCCAAAAGTCTACAAGCAATAAATGCTGGAGAAGGTGTGGAGAAAAAGGAACCCTCTTACACTGTTGGTAGGAATGCAAACTAGTACAGCCACTATGGAGAACAGTGTGGAGATTCCTTAAAAAACTGCAAATAGAACTGCCTTATGACCCAGCAATCCCACTACTGGGCATACACAACGAGGAAACCAGAATTGAAAGAGACACATGTACCCCAGTGTTCATCGCAGCACTGTTTAAAATAGCCAGGATATGGAGGCACTGTAGATGTCCATCAGCAGATGACTGGATAAGAAAGCAGTGGTACATATACACAATGGAGTATTACTCAGCCATTAAAAAGAATACATTTGAATCAGTTCTTATGAGGTGGATGAAACTGGAGCCAATTGTACAGAGTGAAGTAAGCCAGAAAGAAAGACACCAATACAGTATACTAACACATATATATGGAATTTAGAAAGATGGTAATGATAACCCTGTATGCAAGATAGCAAAAGAGACACAGATGTATAGAACAGTCTTTTGGACTCTGTGGGAGAGGGAGAGAGTGGGATGCTTTGGGAGAATGGCATTGAAACATGTATATTATCAGGTAAGAAACAAATCACTAGTCTAGGTTTGATACAGGATACAGGATGCTTGGGCCTGGTGCACTAGGATGACCCAGAGAGATGATATGGGGAGGGTGGTGGGAGAGGGGTTCAGGGCTGGGAACTCATGTACACCTGTGGCCGATTCATGTCAAATGTATGGCAAAACCAATACAGTATTGTAAAGTAAAAAACAAACAAACAAAAAAAAAAAACTCAGCATTCAAAAAACTAAGATCATGGTGTCCAGTCCCATCACTTCATGGAAAATAGATGGGGAAACAATGGAAACAGTGAGAGATTTTATTTTCTTGGGCTCCAAAATCACTGCAGATGGTGACTGCAGCCATGAAATTAAAAGACACTTGCTCCTTGGAAGAAAAGCTATGATCAACCTAGACAACATTTTAAAAAGCAGAGACATTACTTTGCCAAAAAGGTCCAGATAGTTGAAGCTATGGTTTTTCCAGTAGTCATGTATGGATCTGAGAGTTGGACCATAACGAAGGCTGAGCACCGAAGAATTGATACTTTTGAACTGTGGTACTGGAGAAGACTCTTGAGAGTCTCTTGGACAGTAAGGAGATCCAACCAGTCAATCCTAAAGGAAACCAACCCTGAATATTCATTGGAAAAACTGAGTTGAAGCTGAAGCTCCAATATTTTGGCCACCTGATATGAAGAGTTGATTTACTGGAAAATACCCTAATGCTGGGAAAGATGGAGGGCAGGAGGAGAAGGGAATGACAGAGGAGGGAATGGTTGGGTGGCATCACTGACTCAATGGACATGAATTTGAGCAAACTTAGGGAGAAGGAAATGGCAACCCACTCCAGTATTCTTGCCTGGAGAATCCCAGAGACAGAGGAGCCTAGTGGGCTGCTGTCTATGGGGTCTCAAGAGTCAGACATGACTGAAGCGACTTAGCAGCAGCAGCAGCAGGGAGATAATAAAGGACAGGGAAGCCTGGCGTGCCACAGTACATGGGGTCACAAAGAGTTGGACATAACCAAGTAACTGAACAACAATACCGGTGTTATTCTCCATTTCACAGCACAAAAAATTGAATTTACATAGTTAACAAATAGAAGGGTTTGGAGGAAGAGGACAGAATCATAGAACTGGAAGACATCTATTTCTGTTAACTCAATTTGAAACTAAAATTGTTGAGATCTGGAGAGGTTAAACACATTACCCACATTGTACTATTTGATCTCCATCTGCTGGTGTCCAGGCTGCAGTTTTTGTCACTATGATTCCCTTCTGACAAATCGGTAAAGATGTGTTAGAGCAGAGTAATGGTATCCATGTCAGGCAACACATTCTTAACTGGTGTCTCCTTCCTCTTGTCTTCATATATGGACACCAGGTCACTTGAGAAGTGACATAACATGATTTTTTAATGTGAATGTTTATTGGTCAGGCTGACCCAGCACCATTCAACTTGGGTAGAGAAAATAACTTGAAAGTATTTAAAAAAAGCTCTTTCTGTCTGCAGGGTTCCTTCAGTTTGATCACTGTACATTTACTACCACTTTTTTTCCCTGATTTTTTTCCCTTTTACTGTTATTCACTGAGCGTCTTCTAGCCACCAGAAAAGCACCCTTCTCTAAGCTCCATGAGCATTCCTCTTTTTCCTTTCCGAGGAAAGGTGCTGCTTATGTTCAATTTCTGACATCATTACCCTAGAAACAGAAACCCCATATGGGAGACTGCTCTATTCATGAGTTGATAAATGTGATATAAGCAAGGTTTTTCCAAGGGGCCTTTGTGAGCTCAGATGGTAAAGAATCTACCTGCAGTGTAGGAGACCTGGGGTTTCCTCCTCCAGTATTCTTGCCAGGAGAATTTCATGGACAGAGGAGCCTGTTGAGCTACAATCCAAAGGGTTGGAAAGATTCAGACATGACTGAGAAATTAGACTTTTTTCACTTTGTGAGTCAAAAAGTTGATGGTCAGTCATACAGGTTCAAGGACCTCTTCCCCTCCCCATAGCTTCATAAATGATGTCATTTACAAAAGGAGAATAAGTATGGATCTCCTACAACAGAGAAGGACCCAAAACCCCTCTCCTAACTGCTTCAATCTGGAGAAGGTGATGGCACCCTACTCCAGTATTCATTTGCCTGGAAAATGCCATGGATGGAGGAGCCTGGTGGGCTGCAGTCCATGGGGTTGCGAAGAGTCATACACGACTGAGCGATCTCCCTTTCACTTTTCACTTTCATGCACTGGAGAAGGAAATGGCAACCCACTCCAGTGTTCTTGCCTGGAGAATCCCAGGGACGGGGGAGCCTGGTGGGCTGACATCTATGGGGTCGCACAGAGTCAGACATGACTGAAGTGACTTAGCAGCAGCAGCAACTGCTTCAATCACGAAAGCTACAAACTTAATGCCTCTATGACACTGAATGAGAATCCCTGAACTTTTCATATCACCTGTCTCTCATTTTACTGTGCCTTCTTTTCCTATGATAGTCTCCATTCTTTCCCTTCTCTCTGCCCCCTCTCTTCCACATTAGCTGATCTTTTTCTGTACATTATTCTATCTGCAGCATAATAAAAACATATACTAAAAGATGCATAACATTTTCCAAACTGTTCCCTGTCCTCCTTTTCTTTCTCAACCACATGAATTGCTACTTCCTTCAAAATCCTTTCTGCAGAAGTTAGCACTCAGTTTTTAGTCCATTTTCTCAACGTCTTCAGCTTTATGGTTTGTATCACTCCTTTGGCACCTCTTAGATGTGGCCTCTTATTATTATTATTTATCTGTTGATGTCTCTGTTCTGTTTTCTCCCATAAGATGTAAGTTCCTTCCTTGAAGGCAGTGACATATGCCCTCAGGATCTACTAAGGTATCCTCAACAGAGTCTATTATGAATACAATAAATATCTGGCAATGATGCCTGCCTTTGTATTTGGAGGAATTTCTCTGGCTTGGCTTTCTTGATTTATTTTACGGTTGATTCTGTTTTCATTTTGAAGATACAAGAGGGCAGGAGCGGCTTGAACTTAACAGTACGAGGTGTTATAAGCATCTTTTCATATCTGGAGATGTTTCCAGTGTCCCCACTTTAATTTATAGTTTGGATGTGCCAAAATTAATCATTCAGGCAAGAATTCTCATTACAAATATTATAAACCCTGTATAGTTGAATGATTTTAGGACAGGCAGTTATAATTTCCCTTCTTGTGGTTTAAATAAATTCTCTTCATAGAGAAGTTGTACCTTTCCATGCAAATGAAGACATTATCATGACTTAGGCAAGGCTTTGATGATAATAATAGTGACAATTACTGAGTTCCTATTATATAGCAAACACTGTGCTTAGTATATAATAATCTCATGAAATGTTCACCACTTTAATAAGTACTATTATTTTCTGCTTGTAAAGAAATTGAAGTTTGGAGAATTTAAGCAACTAACTCAAGTTAACGTAGCTAGTAGGCTTTGGAATCCAGACAAGGATTTGGGAAAGCCCTTGTATTTGCACATTATAAGAGCTTGAAAATGTGTAATGATGATGATAAAATATTTTCCTAACCTCCTTTCCTTACCCAAGGTCATATTTAAGCTATGTGTTCTATTGAAGTATGTATTACAAAATACATGTTTACCAGTTTTAGTTTAAGACGTTTTCCCAAGATCCTAGCTGTCATGTGAGGCAGTACTTAATAATGTTCAATATCATTATTTTTAAATACAAAATAATTTTGACACTGTATATAATAATTATAACTAAGGCTTTTAGAATCTGTAAATACATCACGTTATTTGCTATAGCAAAACTATGAGGTGTTACTAAGCTAACACTTCATACTGTAAAATTTGGAATGAATTATAATAAAAATTATAATGGAATATAGTATACCTTCAAAGTTTTTCCACATTATTTCCATTTAAAGATGCAAAGATTTCACTAGATAATATGTCTCTAAATAATATCTTATTTATATAGGACTTTAAATCCTACAAAGAAGTCATAGTGGTTATAGTCTCTCCAAATCATATCTTCTAAAGCTTTGGTTATATTTATATGTCTGATGAATGGATTCCATTCAATGAGAATTTGATGCAATTATTTTTAAAGTCTTGAAATGAATGCTCAAGGATTATTGATCTGAACCACATCGACTAATAATTTAATCAACAGGTCACCACAAACAGCAATGTGAATTCAATTGATGCACTGTTGTGCTTACATTGCAAAAGATTATTTCTTTCCCAGACATAATTATAAAACCGTAAGAGATATTCAATCATATGTTGGACTTTTCTAAGAATTTTGTTGGAACTTGTTTTTAAAGCTTAATTGAAATGTTCTAGAGAATAACCTACATGAAACCCAATTAGAGGATAGTGGTGGTGCCTTAAAGCCAGGAGACTTTGTCTAGTTAGTGTAAATACCATAAATTACTGGCTCTGGGATCAAGAGTTACATTTTCACATGCTTAACATCCATTTAGTAAATTACCTTTGCCAATTGACTTAAAGGCAGCACAGTACTCTCAAAAAAATTGTTAACACGTCTAAAACATTAACAGTTTATGCTATAATACCATTATCTCCATTTTATAGGAGAAAACCCTATTGCAGTTTTATCAGTCTTTGACTAATACACAGTATTTCTTTTTTAATGCAGGTAAATGGTTTAACTATGGAATTATCTTTCTTGTCTTGATTTTGGATCTTAATATGTGGAAGAATCAGATATTTTATAAGCCTCATGAATATGGACAGTATATTGGCCCAGGACAGAAGATATATACAGTCAAAGACTCAGAAAGTCTAAAGGATTTGAACAGAACCAAGCTATCCTGGGAATGGCGGTCCAACCACACCAACCCTCAGACTAATAAAACTTATGTTGAGGGAGACATGTTCCTCCACAGCAGGTTCATAGGGGCAAGCCTCGATGTCAAGTGTCTGGCTTTTGTTCCAAGTTTAATAGCTTTTGTGTGGTTTGGATTCTTCATTTGGTTCTTGGACGGTTTTTGAAAAATGAGCAAGGCATGGAGAATCAAGACAAAACTTACACTCGCATGAGAAGAAAATCCCCCTCAGAACACAGCAAGGACATGGGAATCACAAGAGAAAACACGCAGGCCTCGGTGGAAGACCCACTGAACGACCCCGCCTTGGTGTGCATCAGGTCTGACTTCAATGAGATCGTCTACAAGTCCTCCCACCTAACATCGGAGAACTTGAGCTCACACTTGAATGAATCAGCCAGCACCACTGAGGGTGACGGGGATCCAGTGACTTCTAAAAGTACACCGACGAACTAGATCCACTTTTGGGGAAAGCACAAAGAGCAACCTTGAGTGTAACTTTCAGAAGTTAGTCTTTCCTTTCGTAAATGTGAGGTTTACATAGCGTTAGGTAAAGAAATACAAATGATGCCACAACGGTGCTCAACATGCTTTTTCTAGGACTCATTGTTTTCTATTTGTATTATTATGATACCTGTGCCTACAGTATATCTAACAGTCCTCTAGAGATTGCTTTTCACAGTTGCACAAGCTATTTACTGACTTTACAGCCTACTAGATTAGCTGGTTACCCGCATATCCAATGTTCAACCATAGTGGTGCCTTGAGACATTAAACTTTTTAACTGTACCAGAAATGAAGCGTGGAACAGTTCTCTAACCTACTTCACATGGGTTTTTTTTTTTTTTTTTTGTATACAATTATTTTGATCTCCACTTGATGTCTGAGCAGGAAACAGATATAGCCAAGATGTGGTTCAGAAAGTATGTCTCGCTTTCTTATTCAGCAGTGTCGTTGGTGACTTTGACAGCTGGACTGCAGAGACGCATAGTGATTACCTTTGAATTTTTATTGGCTTCCTGCCAAATACAAATACAGATGCAGAATTCAGTAATAGGAGAATGCTAATCCAGCACGGGTCACTACTTGTGAAGTGTGACTTTCTCCAACCAGTAATTGCAATTAGATGATAATACATAATTATGTTTTCCTAATTACAGATAAATTGCTACCGATTAAAAATCCTGCCCTTCACCTTTGGGACCAAAGGTTGAGAGGCACAGTTAGGTAAACTCTGAAGTTTATTGGCATTTACACAAAGCCCTAGAAAACCAAGGAACTGAAGTTTTAATCATGTGAGGGTTGTGCAGCTTACCATCTACAATATTTGTACATCTTTCTGTAAATATGGCTCTGGACAATGAAAATTGAAAAACATATGCCAACCCTGAGCAAGGGAACACCTCTAAAAATCATGCCATGGAACTTTGTGAGGTAGAAAAGAAGATGCGCATGAAAAAGTCTGTTTATTGGCTTGTTTTGTGTGTGTGTGTTTGTGTTGTTTTCCTTTTTTTTTTTAAGAACTAAACATCGCACATTAATAAATCAGAATTATACATCAGTAATTATGTGATCTAGTTTTTTGTTTATAATAGAAGGATCAATTGTATCTTAATTTAACAACAGTTCCCCCCACTCATTTTTTTTAACTCAAAGCCAGGCAAGCTAAGAAATGGGACAATCCCAACTTGCTTTTAATTTTGTTCCATAAATTGTGGTTACATGTTTCTTAAGGGGGTTGAGGAAGATTCACTTTTAGGGCCAAATTATTTTCTTGTCACATACCAACATAGCTCTATTTTGTCTTTATGATTTTCTAAAACCTCTCTTGTTTTGATCTATCTGCTTTTAAACTTGCTGCATGTTGAAATTAGCATGCATAATAGAACTATGCATTTATCTGTCACTTGAGAGTCAGCTTTAATAAACATCTTTCTACCATTGTTTGCTCAGCAATTGGAACCATGCCCCTGCTGTTTCTTTTACCTTTAATAGCATGCATGGGGTACTTAGGAACATAAATATCTCTGACACTAAAATTGCAGAGATCAAGCTCACTATGGTAACCCATTGCCCCTTCTGTGCAAAGGAACTTACCACATTATCCCTGATATGTAGGAGGAACATTGGCCATTACCAAATCTCCATAGCATGGAGCATTCAACTTTTGGCTCTGGGACAAGTAGATAATGCCATTAAGACTATATTTTTATTTTTTCTGAAAGTCATTGTCTTGTAGAATGAGGAAGGAATTGATATAGAAGGTGAGTGTTATTATCTGTATGTAGTCCTTATTAAAATATTATTTGAGGATCTTTACATGGCTCTTAAGGAAGAAGTACTTCATGAAGGAATCTTGTCAGCAGAGATGAGATAAAAAACAAACCAATCTATCAACCTTAGAGCACTATGCTTAGGTGATTTAGGGGGTTTCCTGGAGAAACTGGATATCAGCTGACATGAAAATATGTCTTTAAAGTTTCCATGAATTTTAGTATCAAATGGAATAATTTCCAAGGATGACATTTTAAGAGTCAAACAAGATCCAAGGCTTCAAAGGGTTCCAGTATTCAGCTGTATAGACCACTCTTGACCTTTTCATCTGCACAGGGGTCTCCCTCCTTTTGCTGCCTCTTTTGTTGTACACATTCCATTTGCACCTATTCCAACTAAAGATTAGGAAATGAAATAAAATCAAAGTCAAAATCACACCCACCCATGCTTAGTCTCAGATCTGGACTTATATGTCACTGGGTTATGACTCCACAGAACTTTATGAATACCAAAACTTTTGGACTATCAAGGACGCTTAAAAAATGTGTAGTAAATTCAGAAAATGGAGAGTTAAAAGAAGAGGATTAAAAATTACCAACCAAAATTCTAAAGAAAGCATAACAAATGTGATGACTTAATTGCTGTGATGCTTAAGGACTATAAACAATTATATTTCTGTTGTTCAGTAATTATAGTATTTTCTTCTGTGCAGTGTAGAAATCGTACTAATTTGACATGATTTTAGTATCTTGTATCATAGAGTACTTCATTAGCAGTTTAAATGGAAAATTAAATAAACACTTGAATTTATGCCTTATAATATATTCCTAGACATAAATCTTATCATCACATACCCATTTAAATCATATAACCACAGTGAGTTATCTCATCTCCCTATGGTGGCTCCTTATTGTGTTCTCTTATCTTCTTGCACATATCTAAGTCATCAGTGAATCCTATTAGAAATGTTAAGAATTATTTCTTCTTCCTTTATTCTGAGTCCTCAGACACAAAATCCCTTGTCACCTTGATAGCATCAGATTTCACACGTAGTGTCCAGTGGCACTACCTCTGACAAGACAACAGAAAGTTGTCCAACACAGACACTCATATCTGAAAGTAAGAGTCGATAGCACGGTCATATCTCATGACTGGGCTCTACCAGCAATTCTGTTACACTCTTTGGCTGTCTTATGAGTCCCATGCATTCATGCTAAGTCGCTTCAGTCATGTCTGACCCTCTGCAATGCTATTGACTACAGCCCATCAGGCTCCTCTGTCCATGTGGATTCTCCAGGCAAGAACACTGGAGTGGGTTTCCTTGTCCTCCTCCAGGGGATCTTGCCGATCCAGGGACTGAACCCGCATCTCCTGTGTATCCTGCTTTGCAAGTGAGTTCTTTACTGTTGAGCGACTGGGGAAGAGAGTTTATGATGCCAACTGTATTACCTGACACTCAGCCAAAATCTCAGCACTCTACCAGTTCTTACCACTTAGTTGTCCCCACTGCAAACTGACCCTTCACTCTTGGGTTATTGTTGTTCAGTCACTAAGTTGTTTCTGACTCTTTGCGACCCCATGGACTGTAGCCTGCCAGTCTCCTCTGTCCATGGGATTTCCCAGTCAAGGATACTGGTGTGGGTAGCTATTTCCTTCTCCAGGGGAAGCATCCTGACCCAGAGATCAAACTCACATCTCCTGCACTGGCAGGCAGATTATTTACCTCTGAGCCACCAGGGAAGCCCTCATTCTTGGGTGCTGCTGCTAAGTCGCTTCAGTCATGTCCAACTCTGTGCGACCCCATAGACGGCAGCCTACCAGGCTCCTCCATCCCTGGGATTCTCCAGGCAAGAACACAGGAGTGGGTTGCCATTTCCTTCTCCAATGCATGAAAGTGAAGAGTCAAAGTGAAGTCGCTCAGTCATGTCCAACTCTTCGCAACCCCATGGGCTGCAGCCAACCAGGCCCTCCATCCATGGGATTTTCCAGGCAAGAGTACAGGAGTAGGGTGCCATTGCCTTCTCCCATTCTTGGGTATGCAACCCCAATCTGGGGATTGTGCTTTTATTGACTTTTCTCTCTCAGGTGGAGATGTGACTTCCTATGCTCTCTGGCCTGATTTCCCCCAGCTTTGTTCTGCAGAACCAAACTCCATCCACGCTCTACCATCTGCCTAACCTTCTCTTTCTGTTATAAACATCCATGTCATTTTCCAATTATCTTCAACAAGTGTGACTTGTAAGCCACAAATGCTACATCTCAACTTCTCTAATTGTTCAATTATAGTACAGCCTGGTCCAGCCTGAACGGTAGCAAGCCAAAGAGTCAGACATGACTGAGCGACTTCACTTTCACTCTATCTGGCCTGATTTCCCCCAGCTTTGTTCTGCAGAACCAAACTCTATAATCTATTAACCACTGTGCCCTTAGGAAGGAGAGAGCAATTAAATTAGTTCTGCAACAGATAAACTGGCACTTTTCTTCTTTATCCCCATTTTTATTTTTAAACATGTTTGTGTACATGTGGTTGTGATTAACGAGAACAAACATAAATAAGACACCCAAGGTCAGGCACGTTTGGCTTGCTATCATTCAGGCTGGACTATAATTGAACAATTAGAGAAGTTGAGATGTAGCATTTGTGGCTTACAAGTCACTGTTGTTGAAGATAATTGGAAAATGACATGGATATTTATAACAGAAAGAGAAGGTTAGGCAGATGGTAGAGCGTGGATGGAAACGCAGCAAGGAAGTCTTGGAAACGAAAAATGGCAGATTTAGTGCAAATGGGCCTTGAAACTTCAGGGAATGGAGGGTGGTTGTTGTCAAAGGAACTTCAATATGAAGTTATCATGAGGGCAGTACTCCTGCCTGACTCAAAAAGATATTGAATACAACTGAGGGGATGACACAAAAGGTTGGATGGTTTCCTAAGCATCTTTACACTCAAATGATGCCATGTCTGCCCCAGGGAGTGTGGTGAGACCAAAAAGGGGTATGAGACCTTGGAAACAAACTACAGACATAGGTGTTGGTGGAGGGGGCAACACCAGAAGAGAAGGACGAAATCAACATGTAACAGTTGAAAGGCTGCAGCTTCCTTGATGAGAGATCAGACATGAGGGCAACGTCTGTAGTGTATTATTAGCATATAAAAGCCGACGTCTTGTGAATAAAGATAACTTGCAGATCCTTTGGGATAGATATTCTGAAAATTTTTAGTGAGAAACACTAAAAATTTAGTGAGAAACACTAAAAAAAGTTAGGTAGTATTATTACTATTTTAACATATGTAAAATACCACTGATTTTGAGTGTGAAATATCAGTTACTTTACTTCAGAGAATATGAAACACATCTAATATATGTCATAGGCTTGTTTCTAAGCTCTGTCTTCTAACATAGTTTTTCATAAGGTTTCAAGTTTTTTAACACAACATAATTTTACTACTAAGTTTTTTAAGGGCTTAACCTGCATGACTGAGAAGGACCACTATAATCTACAGTTGAGAACAAAAGTAATAAAACAAATTTATAGATGTTCCTCATCTTAAATATTTTGTTCTATCTAGATCTTTGTTCATTCTTCATATCAATATTATACAATTTTGATTATTTTCTATGTGCAAACAAACTATCGCATTTAATCCTCCCATTAACCATTAACAGTAAGTATGGACTCCATAAACTATAGCCCTCCAGGCTCCTCTGTCCAGGGGATTCTCCAGGCAAGAATACTCTAGTGGGTTGCCACTTCCTCCTCTAGGGGATCTTCCTGACCCAGGGATTGAAGCTGCATCTCCCACACTGGCAGGCGGATTCTTGAACCACCTGGGAAGCCCTAATTTAATCTCATAGACGATGAAATAGGTTCAGAGAGGTTTATTAACTGGGCCAAAATAATAAAGCTAGCAAATACAGAGTTAAGATTTGAACCCAAATTTTCCTGAATCCAAAGCCCCATTATTTTCCATTACAGTCCTTCATAAAGATCCATCTAAACTAGAATACTTTCAAACGGGATCTTTGGTGAGGATGACCTGAGAAGCAGTTTAATACCATAAGATGCATGCTTTCTAGCAATTCTTATCTCTCAAGAATCTAAATTAAATAATTTCAAACAGCTGTCTGGAAGCAGTTTGCCAGTTAAATCATATGATTGAAACAGGTAAGTTTGAATTAAATGGCATTCATTGCCAGGTGTTCTGATTTAAGCTGTATTTATAGAACCACAACACAGATTTGTCCTAATACAATCTCCAGCATTGGAACTGGTTTCTTGCATGGTTTCCTTTCCTGGTGGGAAATGAAAGAATGGGCCTCTGCAGCGTCTGCCTACAATGTGGGAGACCCAGGTTTGATCCCTGGGTCAGGAAGATCCTCTGGAGAAGGAAATGGCAATGCACTCCAGTACTCTTGCCTGGAAAATCCCATGGATGGAGGAGCCTGGTAAGCTACAGTCCATGGGGTCGCAGAGTCGGACATGACTGAGCGACTAAACTTTCTAAACGTTCTGCATATTTTAAATGAACCCTCGGGCAGATGCCAGAGTAATAATATGTAGTTATGAATATTTAAGCTATAAAACGTGCTTAGTGATTGGCCAGTTTTAGAAAGCATAATTTGAACATGGACTCTGGAAACAACCATATTTTGAAGTAATCATCCATAATTTATCATTTAAAGTCTTTACCAAGCTGAGTAAGCTATATTGTGATAAATAAGCACTGATCTTGAAAATATGACCTGTGAACACTATGAACTTTAGTTTCTAATCCATAAAATGGGAATAGCTCACAGAGTTTTTGAAAAGAATAAGCTTAGACTGCACGTGAACACATCCTGTGAACAACAACAAGCTATGCAGGTGGGAGGTAATGTCCCAGGCCCGAGGTTCAGGTCCCTCCAGTGCTCATCTTTCAAGGGAGCTCGGGGGCTTGCCTTCACCCACAGCTCCTCACAGCGTTGAATGTGGTTAGCCTGTTTGTTCCCAGTTTTCTGTCTCTCTGTAATGGTTTTGAACTCTGCAAACGCAATGTAATCCCTTTTCACTTTTAATGGAAGTTCAGATTCCTTAGTTTGGAGCAAGTGGCTAAATTGTCTGAAATCAATGACCATAATCCCTTGGAGCTGCTGAGCCAAACTTATTCCTCAAGGCTTCCCCTGCTCTAGAGTTCTTCAATTATTTCCTTCCTTTTATGATTGCTTTACTAGCTTCTCCTATCAGGATTTTCTCATCATATCAGTAATCCACCACCTTTCATAAATCCTGAAGTGAAAGGGCTTGTGTCCTCACATTTAGACAAGAGCCAACACACACACACCTGAGCCCCTGCCCTTCAGCATCTTCCAACTGTATTAGGATGCAGTCGAGGTAGCCATTTCTGAATCAGGGTGTTGCTCCAGCCTTGCCTTTCAGAAAAAGCCCAACTGCATAGCCCATGGCATTAAGGCGATGCTTTGGCCAAGCCGTGATGCTTCAAAGAATAATATTTAAAAACAGGATTGTGGTTTTCCATTCAGCTTAGAGACATTTGCCTTGAATACATTATTTTATCTGGATAGTTCAGTTGACTTCAATCTAACCAACATGAGAAAAGATTTGTACTTAAAATCACTCTTGAATGAAACAAAATATGTAAGATGGGAGAAAAAGCAATGGCCAAATCGAGAAAGACAACTCTAACAATTACTATTCAGATTTGACAATGATGAAATTACTATAAAAATATCTTTGAACAAATTATAATGTTCCTGAATTTTATGAGCAATATTTAGAGTTTCAAATATGCCAGAAAGCCTGCAGATTCTCCCATTTACATATCCAAATGGTCTCCAGTGGGAATAGATTGCATTTACTTTGTGTCTCACAGGTCTTGTCTCCTACTGTCTGTCATTATCACTGACTGCCACACAGAGATCTCATTGTCTCTCCCCAGGATAGCTGCAGTGTTCTTCGCAATGCTCGCCTTTATCCAGTGTAATCCATTTTCCACACATTAATGGAACAATCTTTCTAAATCTGGTCATGTTACTTTACCTTTTCAGTGACCATTATTGCTCAGTTAATAGTTTTTAATATTATTGTGCACAACTGCAAATTCCCTATGCCTACACATAATAGGATTTCATTTCTTGCTCATGTTGCAGCTGAATCAGGTGTCCACTGGGTGGCCTTCCATTTGGCCATTTGGGGATCCAGACGTATTCCAATAATGGTTCCTTGACTCTAGAGTTTTCTGTGTATTTAAAATGACGCCTGGTGAAAAAAGAGAGAAGGTGAGGAGACTCTCACAGTAGGCTGCAGGAACAGGCCTAGCAGTGCCCTGTATCACACCACTTTCAGCATGTGTGTGCTCAGTCACTCTGTGTGTCCAACTCTTTGTGACCCTGTAGACTGTAACCCACCAGGCTCCTCCGTCCACGGGATTTCCCAGCCCACAGTACTGCAGGGAGTTGCCAGTTCCTCCTCCAGGGGGTCTTGCTGACTTAGGGATCGACCCCACATCTTCTGCCTGCATCTCCTGCACTGGCAGGCGAATTCTTTACCACTTGAGCCACCTGAGAAGCCCATGCCCTTGGCCAAAATTCTGTTTCAGGGTCTGCCTAACCACAGGGATTCTAGGGAACACCTTTAGCTCCCTGCTTACAAAGGACAGGGACAATTTTTGTAATTTCTAGTTGGAGAAGCATTTACCAAATGTAAACCCAGTCATGTCTGACATCTAGGAGTTCACACTCAGTGGCTTTAGGATAGAACTGCCACTGAGCTGAGTTTTTAAAGTTCCATAGGTGACTGTCTCACAAACATCAATTCAGGGATCATTACTAAAGTGCAGAATTCTCTCCCGCACTAAAGACTGTCTCTGACTTCCATGCCCAGAGGGTTCTGATCATCCATCCATGTTTAACTACCTACTGCTCCCCTAGTGAGCCACCATATCACTTAACCCTGCTATTGCCAATGTCTCCTGTTTGAAATACCCTTTTCCACCACGACCCCTAGGATTAACTCAAGTATCATCTCTTTAAGGCTTTCTTCACCTTCCAAACTGGAAACGACTACCCATATATCACCACTTTCATCAAGCGAAGTGTCTTTAACATTCTCTTTCTTCGCAGGTTTGCAGATCTAAATCTCCTATTCAGTTATAAAGGCCTTGATCTTGCATATAGCAATGACCTGAGGTAAAATTTGACTGAATAGCTATATAGTGAAGCAGTGTACTTGTACTTGGAACTGTCTCATTTGAGTAGCATAATATTCTCAAATTCTCTGACCCCCTTGATGATAAATGTTGTAAGGGAATGGACTCAGCCAAACAATTTCTTTAAGTTAGGTGGCAAATAGGATAAATTTTTGCATTTTATCTGGGGAGTGAGGGGTATACTAGCCAGGGCTCTCTAGAGAAACAGAACCAATAGAACATATAGATATAGACGATGTACAGGTATGTGCATTTAGATATGAAGATTTATTACGAGGAATTACCTCAAAAGATCGTGGAGGCAAAGAAGGCCACAGCTGCTCTCTGCAAGCTGGAGACCCAGAAAAGTGGGGATGTAATTCAGAGCTCTAAGGCCTGAGAACCAGTGGAACTGATGCCACAAATCTCAGTATGAGGGCAGGAGAAGACGAGATGAGATGTTTAATCTCAATCAGCAAAGCAGGAAAGGAGAAGCGGACTGCTCCTTCCTCTGACTTTCCATTCTCTTCAAGCCCTAAATAGATTGCATGGTAGCAAACCCTAGGCAACCATGGCCCTGGGTTTCCCTGTTGGCTCAGTGTTAAAGAATCCACCTGCCAATTCAGGATGGAAAGATCCCTGAGAGAGGGAAATGGCAACCCACTCCAGGGTCTTGTCTGGGAAATCCCAGAGGAGCCTGGTGGGCTACTGTCCATGGGGTCATAAAAAAGATTAAACTTAGTGACTGAACAATAGCAACAATGCATGGCCCCTCAAATTGACACAAAAAATTAACCAAAATCTCATTGAAATGGAGTGTCACAATTGAGCCAGAAAATGTGTACAAATTCTTCCTTAGGTAAAGGAGGCTCAAGATAGATGCTGAGACCCAAACCAAGACAAAGCATGAGGGCAATTAAAACAAAGAGCAGCCAATCAGCGTGGCAACTGGAAGTCCATGTTCCAGTCCATGAGACAGAGGTTCTATATCTTCACCTGAATAGTCAGTTGCTTCAGCTACAAATTAGCATGGGTGAGTTTACTGTGATTGATTGCATAGGGACTGACATGATGACTGACCATGTATTCTGAGATGTTGGCTTTAAAAGAAAGGATGTACACTACCTCATTCTATGTAGCATTGTGAGTGGTTCACAGCTCTCTGCAGACCCAAAGCACTCAGTATCCATGGGAAAGAACCACAGAGTAAAAAGAGATGATGAAACACATTTGCAAGATTTTACATGTTGTTCTCTGGAAGCCAAAATTAGAAAACAAACATGAAGCTAGGAGCTCTAGTACTAAATGAACAGTGATTGTAGTGGTACTCTTATAACTTGTGTCTCGGAATTCCTTAGAAGACATTTACATATTGAAAACATCAATTATTCTTCCCGTTTGAAAAATGTAGACCTCATAATCAATTGCTTTGAGTCAATGTTTAGAATTATTCATGAAAGAGTTATATTTTAATGGCATTTGATGAGAACCAGCAACAGCATCCATTAATTTGATTAGTTTTCTAGGGGCTGGAAGATAAAACTGGCACACAGCCCTAACTGAATCAATTGTGTGGGGTCTAAGTGTAAATATCTAAGCCAGTCTCAGCAGCCTGAGATCCAGAAGAATGACAGATGTGTGGGGAGAAAATCATCAGGGAGGAGATGTCTCATGTCTTCTCATTCTCCTGCCTTGGCATTTTATCCTCAGTTCCTGTTAGTGAAACAGTGACAGATTTTATTTTCTTGGGCTTCAAAATCACTGACAGCATCCATTAATTTGATTAGTTTTCTAGGGGATGGAAGATAAAACTGGCACACAGCCCTAACTGAATCAATTGTGTGGGGTCTAAGTGTAAATATCTAAGCCAGTCTCAGCAGCCTGAGATCCAGAAGAATGACAGATGTGTGGGGAGAAAATCATCAGGGAGGAGATGTCTCATGTCTTCTCATTCTCCTGCCTTGGCATTTTATCCTCAGTTCCTGTTAGTGAAACAGTGACAGATTTTATTTTCTTGGGCTTCAAAATCACTGAGGATGGTGACTGGAGCCATGAAATTAGAAGATGCTTACACCTGGGAGGAAAGCCATGGCAAACCTCAGTTCAGTTCAGTTCATTTCAGTCGCTCAGTCGTGTCCAACTCTTTGCGACCTCATGAATCACAGCACGCCACAATGGTGCTGCCAGATGCTCCTGAGGGTGAAGGAACAGGAGGGGATGAGCACAGGAACCTCGACTAGAAGCTGGTGGAAGGTTCTCAATCCCCTCTGCCCCCCTGTGTAGCCAGGTGACTGCCCCGCCCCCCTCAGCAGGTGTCTGAGAGTTACTTTCCGAAGACACTGAGATGGAGAGGCTGGGGATGAAATAAGGAGCCAAAATGGTCAGACACAGCTCTCTTCCCTGTGTCTAGAACACAGGCAGCCTGGCGCAGGCAGGATTCCTGGGCAGGAGTCTGGGAGAGTCCTCCACAGAGAAGTGAACCTCCTTGGCAAAAACACTGATAATAATGATATTCGGGTCCCAGAATGAAAAAGCTGGCTCACTGCCCAGCCACATTGCAGAGAAACACATGGAGCTTCCAAAGAGTTGTTTATGCCTCCCTCTCACACATGAATGGAGGTAAAGAGCCCCCTACATCTTAGAAACATTTCTAACGTGAGAAGACAGAGACTGGAATCGACAAACAGTAAGAGGGTCTGGGAACAGATGAAGACATTACAGGGAATAGATGGAAAGGCATCCAAGTAGGAGACTGGACACTAGGCTTTGCATCCCGATTCTGTCGCTGGCTGGGCTGCCACATACAGCTGTGCAGGTTGCAGACTGCCCAAATCTAGGAGGCACCCTTCATACTGAGGTCTGTGTAGATGGTGTCCTTGAGGCTGTACAATGCATCACCAAATTTGGGACCCTGACCCACTATGTGCCCCTGGGAAGTAACCATAAAAGAACCTCCCAGTGGGGGCACTTCTGGAGGGCAGACAACCATCTTGTTTGTTTTCATAGCCCCAAGTCTAATAAAGCCTATGAGTTGGCTCTCCATAAATGCCTGTTGACTAAATAAATGAATTAATAAGTGAATGAACAGTGACTATGAATCCAGGGATTTGCAGTGTCTGTATTCTTCCACACCCCCCATAAGATCACAGTAAAGCAGGCAGCATAACGTAGTGCTGGCTCTGGACACAGACTGCCTGCTTCAAATCCCAGTCACTTAATCCCTCAGAGTCTCTGCCTCCTCGTGAAATGGAAGTGATAATGATGATGCCTGCTTAAAAGTGCTATTGGGAGGATTAACTGAGGTGCATAGCAAAAGCGCGGAACACGGGCCTGGCCAAGTCTTGTCAGTTAGAATTAGATTTGGCTTTATAAAACAAAAAACCCAAGTAAGTGACTTAAGATAGAGCTCTTTTCCTTTTTCTCCCCTCACCAACTCCTCCTTTCCCTGTATGCACTTAAGAAATCAAAAGGTGTGACATCCAGGGTTAGAATGACGAATAGATAATCACCGAGGTCCTAGATTTCTATCATTTTGCTCCACCATCCTTGAGGTTGCCTCAAGGACCAAAACAGTTGCCAGAGTGCCAGCCATTGTGTCCACATTCTAGGCCCGAAGAAGGAGGGCATGAAGAGGGATGAAAGGTGTGTAGTTGACAACTGTCAGCTCCACCCAGCAACTTCTGCTAGCTTCTCCCCTAGCTGCATGAGAGGCACATTCTGCCCGGATCAGGGTCTGTTGATAAGCAATAGATATTGGGAGAGCAGCCAGTCATCTCTGCCACACAGGGACTCAATTAATATCAGCTGTTATTATTGTTGCTAACCCAGTTTTTGAGAGGGGAAAAGTGAAGCTCAGAGAAACCGGGCAATTTGCCTAAGATTTTTTATTCAATTCATTGAACAAGTCTTAACTATATACCTATACACCTACCATGACCTGGCCCCTTAGGATACAAATGCTGAATAAGACGTGAGCTCTGCTCTCAAGGACATGAAATCAAGTAATTTCAAAGAGCACTAAGTCTAATGGTCCAAAGGATAGAACACTCAGCCTGGGGTGAGGGTTTGAGGCTAAAGTCAGGGAGGGCTTCCTGGAAGAGGTGGAAAAGTCATCATAAGAATAATAGCTGTACCTACTATACATGAGATATGCTATATATCTCACATATATGAGCTATCTGTATCTCTATATATATCTACTGTACATGAGATATGCTGAATATCTACTATAAATGAGGTATGCTAGTGACAAGCTTAGCACAGTGCCTGGCACACAGTGAATGCTCAAATTAAAGCAGCTCTTATGCTACTATGATCATTATATCATCACCATCTTGACCATTTTGCAGAAATTAAAATGGCCACTTCTCAACTTTATAATATTTTGCAAATGAATTCATCTTCAAAGGGTGTTGACCTCCAATATGTATTTAAAAAAACAACAACAGGAACCCAAAATTCCTCATTTTCTGTTGACTGTAGGCCAGAAACTGACCTTAGGAAGAATAAATTTGTACCTTTTCAGGAAGAACTGGATTTAAAGACCTGGCATCTTAAATTTTATCATCAGGCACTTAACTGGCATCCTCTCTATGTGATAATAGGAAAGAAACAGCAAAAGATTAAGAGAAAAAGCTTTAAACATTAAGAGAGTTTAGTTCTAAGAAGGCTAGACGCACTGAGGCTAATTTACATTTTACTCCAGTGACCCAAGAAAAACCAAATTTCCTGGAAGATCAAA
>SJXQ01004435.1:0-52664 GCA_006408695.1 Aepyceros melampus | reverse complement strand
GGTAGCCTTTTAAAGTGAAAGTGAAAGTTGCTCAGTTGTGTCTGACTCTTTGAGACCTCATGGACTATACAGTCTGAGGAATTCTCCAGGCCAGAATACTGCAGTGGGCAGCCATTCCCTTTTCTAGGGGATCTTCCCAACCCAGGGATCGAACCTAGGTCTCCCACACTGCAGGCGGATTCTTTGCCAGCCGAGCCACCAGGGAAGCCCAAGAACACTGGAGTGGGTAGCCTATCCATTCTCCAGTGGATCTCCCCAACCCAGGAATCCAACCGGGGTCTCCTGCATTGCAGGCATATTCTTTACCAGCTGGGCTGCTGAACCTCAAAAATAGCATTTCTCCCCTGGATATTTTGGGAGTGTCCTTGGCAAAGCATGGCAGGAACCAGGGGCCTGTTTGGACATCTCCTCCAAGGGCACACCTCAAGAATGCATCACCCGCCCTCCCCTTGACCCAAGCCCCACCCAGGCCCCAGAGCTGTGTCAGCAGCCGTGTAAGTGGCACAGAGATAAAGGGAGATACTTAAACACCCAGAAATCATCTTCTAATTTAGGAACCAAGCTGCAAAATATCTTTCTCCCTTAACGGCTTGAGTTGGGAATTTGGATTTTGAACCTCTTCTCTTGCCAGGCTGCCAAAACATCTTCATGAATTGATAGAAAGCGAATGGAAGACTTCAGGGACAGAAGGGCCGTGGGTCTTAAGCTGTCTGGAATCGGAAGGTTCAGACCATCAGAGCCCTTTCTGGACTTCTTCGTTTACTGTCTGCTTCTGCTGGGGCTTCTGATCACCTCATCATTGCTGCCGTGGTGGCAGTAATGATTAAGCACATTAATACTTGGACAAGGAGTGTGCAATCCTGTAATTACATTCCTCCCTGCCCCATTGTTGGGGGAGAGTTGGAATTGTTGTCCCTGTTTTGCACAAAGGAAACTGAAAGCCTGGGTGAGTGAACCAGTCCAGGGTCAAAAACTAGTCAGCACGAGGGAGATGCAGGATATGGGTGGGGACGGGGCCGGCAGTGGTTCTAGCCCAGTTTGAAAAGCTTGCAGGTCTAAGTTCAGGACGTGTGCTTTATTCTTAAAGAAGTGGCTGTGGAGTTCATGCGTGTGGAATGTGCACGTGGGTGTTCTGCGAGTTGGTCTGTGTGTTGGTGTGTCTGTATATACTCCAGTGTTGGTGTTTCCACGTGTGTATCTGTCTATGTATCTGTCTGTGTGTCTGTCTAGGTGTGTAAAAGGAGGGACAGAGGGGAGAGACCGAGGGTGATCAGGAGACAGGAAGGAGAATCAGTCTCTAAAGTTTAGAATGGCAAAGCCAGCTGCCTCCTTCAGAAGCATCTTGCCCAGTCTAAGGTCTCATTGCTAACTATGGTAGGTATGATAACAGCATGGTGACTCAATTTTTAAAGTGGTTATCAAGTATTCACTGGTGAAATGACACGAGGCCAACCAGTTGCTTTTAGAAGAACTCTGGAAAGAAGGGGTAATTTGGAAGATGACCGAATGAGATTGGCAAAATGTGGATAATTGTTGAAGATGCATACCCAAGTATTAGATTTTTTTTTTTCTCCATGTTTAAAAATAAAAAGCTTTTAAATCTTATCGGCCACTCACTGCAAACTAGCATCCTATGGGTCAAACACTATTCATAACAATCTTTATAAAAATAGAATAGTGGCCAATATTTAGAAATGGCAGATTGCAAATTAAAGGCTTGGTTTCTAGTTTTTCTTGAAAAATCAGAAGCTCTCATAACTCCAGTCCCATGATCCTTTTGTTTTTTTAATTCATAAATTTATTTGGCTACGCCGAGTCCCAGTTGCTGCATGTGGGATCTTCTTCGTTGCAGCATGCAGGATCTTCTCCTTCTTCCTTCCTCCCTTTCTTTCTTCTTCTCTCTCTTGCTCTCTTTCTTTCTAGTTGTGGCATGCGAACTCTTAGTTGCAGCATGTGGGATCTAGCACCCTGATCAGAGATCAAGGCCGGGCCCCCTGTGTTGGGAGCACGAAGCCTTAGCCACTGGAGCACCAGGGAAGGCCCACATAACCCTTTTGGGTAAAAGGCTTACCCGCTGGGAAGCAGCTGGAAAGCACGCCCCTCCCATGGGGCCTTTGCTTGCAGTTTGCCACAGTCCCCACCATTCTCCCCACTCCTGAAACTGACAGTGTTTATCATTGCCCTTAGGTCACTGTTTCTCTTTCAGCAGAAATAAGAGGAAACTGAATGAGATCTCTCGGAGCAAGGACTGCTGTTTGCCGTCCACATGTCTAAGCTCTAGTTCCCTCGTACTTACACCACTACACTATTGGGGGTGGTAATATATTCAAAAACCAGATTTTCCAGCTTTTCTTGAATGTGAGAGTGCTCTAATGTTTCCCAGTCGAGGAAGTTTTGTCCCTGGAGGTGTTTCTGGTTGTCACAGCTAGAGGCGGGGAGCACTACCGACATCTAGTGAGCAGAGGAGGCGATGCTGCTGAACGTCCCGTCAGTACAGTGCTGGGACAGATACCACCACGGAAAATTCTTCAGTCCAAACTCTCATTCGTGCTGATTGAGTGGCCCATGCGTTGCACGTGAAAGCTGATGGTGGGGCTTCCAAGAATGCTTGCTGGTGCCTTGCCATTCTCCTGACTTTTCCCTGCAATGCAAACATGATGGCTGGAGCTTAAGTAGTCATGTTGTGACCTGAGAGAGGGTCTGTACTAAAGATGGAAGGAAACAGAATCTCTGTCCACACTATGGAGCTACTCCCTTGGAATGCTGACTTCCAGACTGGCTTTAAGTAAAAGGAAGGAACCTCTACTTGGTTTAAACTGCTACAGTCAAGTATTGATAACGGTTACTGTCAGCCAAGTGTAATTTCTAAATGACTTCTCTGTGTGCCTGGTTCTCTATGCCAGTGGGGAAGGAAAGATAGATAGGAGGGCCAGATCTTTACAGGAAAGCAAGAGAAAGCATATTTCTTGGTGGCAATGACCCAGTCCATGTCCCCTGTTCATGTCAGTTTTTGGCTTCCACAGGCATTGGGACTTGTAACTCTTGGACTAGTCCACTCCTTCACCAAAAACATGAGGAACTGAGGCCCCCAACAAGTTAATGATGACTTGGAGGATAATCCACAACCTTGTCCTTCTCGCCTCATATTTCAAGAAGCTAAGTCCAGTGTAGTAATAAAGAACGCAGTTTCTGGAGCCAGACCGCCCTGGTTCAAACACTGGTGCCACCATTTACTAGCTCTGTGACTTTAGGCAGCTCAGTTAACCGCTCTGTCCCTCTGTTTCTCATCTGTGCAACAGGGATGATAATAAAGGCATCTATGGCCTTTGAGTGTTAGGAGGATTCACACCAGTCAGAGACCCAGCAGGAGGGCAGTTCTATGAATGGACTGTTTACAAGGCACTGGGCAGGGTGCAGGCCCCACGGATGCCACAACACCCCCAGGGCTAATAACAGAGAGGGTGTTACCACTAAGCAGTCGTAACAGGGCGAGGTGGGGGCGCATCCCAACCCCTAAGTAGAACAGTGGAGGCAAAAAGGGCAAAGATGGAAGCGGTTGCCAGATCTGGAGAGACCTCTCAAGAGGGTGTCTGAAGGACCTTCAGTCAAGGGACGCAGTGGCCCAGGACCCCAGCAGGAGGGCTGGGGAATAACCTGACTCATGCTGCTGCTCTCCTCCCGTCTCCTGCCAGTGTCCCTCATCCATCAAACCAACCAGAAGCCAGAGGGCAAGAGAGCCCTTTGACACGGCACACAGGGCTCACCGAGCAGAGTGGGAAGGACTGGAGGGGAGGAGGAGGAGGCTGGAGACCAGGGCTCACGTCCCCAGCTCTGCGACGACAAGCTTCCGGATTGTGCCCTTGGAGGGAACAGAGGGCCCTCTTCCTCCCTTTTCCCTCTTCCCACCGGCAGGAGGAAATACGGTAGGAGCTAGAACAGCCCTCCCAGACCAGGAGGTGGAAGTCACACGTGAAGAGTGTCCAGCAACGAGACAGAGTCTGAACCCCAGACAAGGTGGAGCCACCATGGCGAACTGGACGCTAACCGCTGGGCTATTCTATGAGAGAAGATTCAACTTTCATTTTTTAAGCCAATTATTTTGCCTTTTATTTACTGCAGTGGGACTGATATTCTGACCAATACGAGATTTAAATCAGGTATTTGCCCAGATTTTTTGGATCTATTTTGGACTGAGCTTTTTAAAACAAGCAGAAGTGACAGCTGCTGCTCAAAAATACTGGTAAGGAATCTGCTCTCCAGGGAGATTTAACATGATACAATAATGAGCAGTGTTTGGTGAAAAAAAAATTTTTTTTTAGCATCTGAAATTCCTCTGAAATTGAGATGTTCAGTAAGCCGAGTTGTTTGTCAGCAACCCGACCACACTAAACTCCCAAGAGACTGCAAGACAGACCTGCTTCCTGGCTGCCACCAAACAAATCCTGAGATGAATTCTGATTGGACCAATCTGTACCACGTGTCATGGTGGTCCTTGTACTTCAGCTGCTCGGATTGGCTGGTGCTAAGTCACATGTTCTTTGTTGGAGGAGTGTCACAGGAACCTCCTGGACAGAGAACTTGCATAAGGGGTGGTGCCAACGGAAACGCAGAGTGCTTGGCATAGAAGAGGATGCAATTTGGTTTGACCTTCTTCTCTGTTTGCTCCTTCTCTTGAGTTTCCAGGCCAGCACTGGTGCCCATGGTCATCCTCGTCAGCCCACCCTGGAGGACTGCCTGCAGTGTGGTGGACAGCTCTGTACATGCCTCTGCCAGCTGCATCACTGCCCAGGGCCCATGTGATTGGCATGTTCGCAGCAGGTCAACAAGGGAAGTGCCTGGCAATTGACAGCCCCAGGCAGTACTGTCAACCATTGAGAGATGGGCCCCCAGTGCAGCAGGGCCCTGAATTAGCAAACACTCTTAGACTCACCACTATAAAAAGAAAGAAAATAGGGGGAAAATTTTTTAGAAAAATAAAGTGTCATGGGAGTGGGGGGACTAGTTGCTGTGGGACTTCCAATCAGCCACTCTGAAATTTTTTTTTCGAAACAAATGAAAGTATTGAGCCAGACCGTTTGCTGCCAACATTCAACATGTATGCCTATCCCCAGAAAGTAACTAAATAAATAGGAACAGGAGACGCCCCTACTGGAGACTCAAGGGACATTTCCAGAGCATCTTCTGTGCTTCAGACAACAAATGAGTTCATGTGAAACATAGAGGGCGACTGTGTGAGGCCTGTTAAAGCCACGGGAAAGATGAGGTCCTTCCACTCAGTGAATAGGAGTCATCTGCTTCGGCTCCAGGTGGAATTATTAGAAGAGCGCTGTTTAATTGGCCAATAGCATGTTCCCTCCTATTCTTCAGAGATTTAACGAGAAGCTACAATTGGGTCTAACGGATATCTTAGTTTGGAAACCCCCCACAGTAGAGCTTGTACCGTCATTTGGGTTTCCCCAGAGGCAGACCCTGAGACAAAGATTCAAGGAAAGTAATTTAGTTGGAAGGCAAAAGACACATCAATAGGGAAAAAGAAAGTGAGGGAGGGAAGGAAGAACAACCAGGTTAAACAAGTTATCAAAGCAGTTACTACTATGGGCAACTAGAGCTTAACCCCACGTCCCACCCCCAGGGTAGAACAGAGTTATTCTGTCTCAGAGTTATTCTACCTGAAGGACCAGGGAGCTGGAGGCATTTATACACCGCTTCCTTCCACGCACAGGTTGATGGCTGCTGGGCAGAAGGGACAAAGCATTAATTCTTCAGCATTTCTAGCCTGCTTGACCCCTACAGCCAGGAAAAAAACAACAAACTCATGCAAAAAGATGAAGATGCTAACAGCTAGAAAATGGGCAGATGAAGCTGAACAAATGATAAAATCCAAGGCCAACAGATAGCGACTGCTACTCCCTGGGTGCAAGTAGTATATCTGGGAAACAGCCTCGGGAAGGATAATGAGGAAGCGGGAGGTGAGACAGGGAAGGGAGAATGGCAGGTGTGTCAATGAGCTGGTTACCTTTGTGGGCAAATGGGGCTCAACCTCACAGAGGACCTCTGGGAGATGACGTAGAGGACACTTCGGAACTGTCCCAGGAAGAGACCAGGAAGCTGCGACATTTATCCACAATGCCCGTCTCCCAGTGGTTGACAGTACCACCTTGGGCTGTCAACTGCCAGGCACTTCCCTTGTTGACCTGCTGCGAACATGCCAATCACATGGGCCCTGGGCAGTGATGCAGCTGGCAGAGGCATGTACAGAGCTGTCCACCACGCTGCAGGCAGTCCTCCAGGGTGGGCTGACGAGGATGACCATGGGCACCAGTGCTGGCCTGGAAACTCAAGAGAAGGAGCAAACAGAGAAGAAGGGCAAAGCCAACATTTACGAAGTGCAGGGTGCTGACGTCCATGAGCACATTTAATCTTTTTATAATTCCCATTTTACAATGTGACTTGTTTCTGGCAATGTGGCAGTGAAGTGGCAGTGGCTAGAATTTCAGCTCAGATTTAGTCTACAATGTCTCCCTCTCTCTGTCTCACTCATACATTTTTTTTTCCCAGATGATTAGAGAGTCACCAAGACTGAAGTCCAGAGAAGCCTCCTGGCATGCTCAAATTTTATTCTTCTGTTTATTTATGTACTTGTTTATGTGGCTGCACTAGGTCTTCATTGCGGCATGCGGCAGGTGGCGCCTAGTTCCCTGATCAGGGATCAATCCCAGGCCCCCTGAATTGAGAGCCTAGAGTCTTAACTACGGGACCACCTGGGAAGTCCCTGTATCCTCAAACTTTAAAGATGCTTTATGAAATACAGTTTCTGTTTGCACTTTTCGTACATTCAACGTATTTATTAAGCAACTACTATATGGTGGGAACAAGAGGCAAAATCCTTGCCCCTTAGAGTTTCTATTACAGGAGGGAAAAGAGACAGTAGACAAATAAACACACAGATGAGAAGCAACAGAAATATGGGTCCCAGAGTGGGAAAGTGAGACAAGGAAGGGAAGGCTGACAGCAAAGGGAAATTACTTGAAATCACAGCTGTGATGCAGGCTGTTAGCCTCAGCCTATTGATACCTTGGGCAGAATTGCTTCATTGTTGGGGATTATCCTGTGCATTGTAGGATGTTTCATCTTGTAGAACTTGACCCTAAATAGGGTAAATCTTACAGTAGATAATGTCTTAATTAAAAAAAAAAAAGTAAATTATTTCAGAAGACTCTACAATAGGACTATCAGGACTTCCCTGGCAGTCCAGTGGTTAAGACTCTGTGGCTCCAATGCAGGGGTGAGAGTTTACTCCCTGGTCAGGGAGTTAAGATCCCACATGTTGTGGGTGTGGCCAAAAAAAGCACGCAGGACTATCAGTTGGATGTTTGAGGGGAAATCAAGCTTGGTGAGAACTCTGAAGCAAATCTTGACCCCAGTGGGGGACTGTGTGAGAGGGAGTAAGAGCCCAGGATCATTGGAACCAATCTACGTGTAAGAAATTAGGAGATCTTTATGGAAATGCAGGCGTTTGGTGTTAGATGTGGGCAATGATTGTTTTCCACACATTAAAAAAATTTATAAAGCTCACTGCAGCACTGTGAACAATCGCCAGGACATGGAAGCAACCTAGATATCTGTTGACAGAAGAATGGATAAAGAGGTTGTGGTACATAAACACAATGGAATATTACAGCCATAAAAAGGAACGGCCGTGAGTCAGTTCTAGTGAGGTGGATGAACCAAGAGCCTCTTATACAGAGTGAAGTTAGTCAAAAAGAGAAAAACAAATATTGTACCGAATCTAGAAAAATGGTACTGATGAACCTATTTGCAGGGCAGGAATAGAGACACAGAGATAGAGAACAGACTTATGGACACAGCAGCAGAAGGAGAGGCTGGGACAAATTGAGAGAGCAGCATTGAAACTGTATATTACCATGTGTATTACAGGGAGCTAATGGGAAATTGCTGTATNATGAACCTATTTGCAGGGCAGGAATAGAGACACAGAGATAGAGAACAGACTTATGGACACAGCAGCAGAAGGAGAGGCTGGGACAAATTGAGAGAGCAGCATTGAAACTGTATATTACCATGTGTATTACAGGGAGCTAATGGGAAATTGCTGTATAGTGTAGGGTGCTCAGCCTGGGGCTCTGTGACAACCTAGAAGCGGGGGAGGGGGTGGAAGGTGGGAGGGGGCTTCAAGAGGGAGAGGACATGTGTATACTTGTGGCCGGTTTCATGTTGATGTATGGCTGAAACCAACACAACATTGTAATTATCCTTCAATTAAAAATGAATTTAAAAAAAAGATTGTTCAAAACAGACCAAAGCAAAAGCAGTCTGGGGGAACACTACTGGATTTCATGCCATTCTGTGGGAGCTTAGCTCTTGGATTGACCGACCTTGCTGCCAAGATTAGGAAACTTCGCTGAGTAGAAAAGAATCTTCTTTGCACAAACTTTTGTCTCTGCTCAGATTATAGATGCATTCAGGCTCCATTTCAGAGACCTTGCAGAGCTTCTTTAAAGGTCGATGTCAATGTATAGCAAAACGAATACAGTATTGTAAAGCAAAACAAACTAAAAAATAAAAATTAATTTAAAAAATAAACTTTGTAGGAAATGCTGCTGCTGCTGCTGCTGCTAAGTCGCTTCAGTCGTGTCCGACTCTGTGTGACCCCATAGACGGCAGCCCAGCAGGCTTCCCTGTCCCTAGGATTCTCCAGGCAAGAACACTGGAGTGGGTTGCCATTTCCTTCTCTAATGCAGGAAAGTGAAAAGTTAAAGTGAAGTCACTCAGTCGTGTCCAACTCTTAGCGACTCCATGGACTGCAGCCCGCCAGGCTCCTCCGTCCATGGGATTTTCCAGGCAAGAGTACTGGAGTGAAGTGCCATTGCCTTCTCCATTGTAGGAAATGATTTTGTGTCAATTATTTTCCTAAATATTTGCTAGAAATATTTGCCAGTGTAATATATGAGGATATCTTATAAAGAAAATATGGAATGTATCGTGTTTCAGGTAGCAGCATATTTCTTAATATTAAGGAGGAGAAAAAATATTCAGAATCGAGAATTATAACACTCAGAATTGTAAACTTATTTCTGTTTGCTATCTTTTTGCACATGAATTACAGTATATTGCCAACTCTGTGCGACCCCATAGAGGACAGCCCACCAGGCTCCCCCGTCCCTGGGATTCTCCAGGCAAGAACACTGGAGTGGATTGCCATTTCCTTCTCCAATGCAGGAAAGTGAAGTCGCTCAGTCGTGTGCGACCCTCAGCGATCCCATGGACTGCAGCCTTCCAGGCTCCTCCGTCCATGGTGTTTTCCAAGTGAGAGTACTGGAGAGGGGTGCCATTGCCTTCTCCAGATTAAACTTTACCATCATTTTGCTCTCTCTTTCATTTCTGGAATTAATTTTTTTTTCTGTTTCTTCATTTCATCTCCATCATTACAGATTTACTTTCACATATAGCTAATTTGATCTATCTTCCAATATTTGTTGGCATTTTGTACCATATCAGACTTTTGGCCCATGGCTCAAGCTTAAGCCTGGGTAAATCTTCCTAAGTATATAAACCCTCAGAAACATCTATAACACTTAGCAATTTCATAATATAAGTATTATAACACATAATAATTCAATTCAAATCAAGTAACATAAAACATTACACATTTTAGAAATTCTAAGCTTACATTTAGAAAGTCTAGGAAAATAAAGCCCAGAATAGCCTGTGTTGGCACTTATCCGCATCGATTTTTAAATTAGCAGGTGTCATTTTCTTTTGAGTTCTGAATATTGAACACTTGAATGTTCTGTGATTAAAATCACATGAAAATCTGGTAAGACACTCTAGAAATGCAGCTACCTATAAAGTGTGTGTGTGTGTGTGTGTGTGAGAGAGAGAGAGAGAGAGAGAGAGAAATAAAGAGAGAGAGAAAGTACGGAGACAGAAAGAGAAAATTGATTTATACTCAGCTCTCCAAGGCAAGAATTCCAGCTGGATTTCTTTTCGGCGTGGAAAGAAGAGTGGACATCGTCGGGACCAGCTCACCTGAAAGAGAGGTCAGAAGGACTGAGCTGTATTCCCAGTTGTGCTTTTTACTCCCATCTCACCGAACACATGATTGCTCCTCCCTCATGGGGACTGAAGAGACAAGTTTCTCAAGTATTCAAAAGTTCTTACTGTAGAAATAAAAACAGGGAGGCAAGAAGAGGGCAAAAATAGTTCCTCCTATGCCAGGTATATGTTGTTGATACAGCTTCTATAAACTTTATTATAGTTGAGCCTGATTTATAACCAACCTCTGTGCTTCCCAGGCTGCTATAACTGTCACACCAGCAACATCCAGGGACTGTTTTAAGACTCAAACGCACACTTTAAGATTAGTCCTCCCCAGAGCAAGCAGTACAAGGATGCTACATAAACTACATATATTGGAATCTATAATCCCTCAGATACATCTTTTTTCATCTCAAACACAGACTATGTTGACTTTAAAGATAAGAAAAAGAAATATCCTACAAAGTCACCCATATTCTTCCCTCACTTGATTCTCAGATTTCTGTTAAGAGTGCAGGGATTTCCGGTTGACAGAAAGCAGTGTATATGGAATGTTCAACTTCAGGGTTACAGTTCAGTTTCATGAAAAAATATTTACATAAAAGTCATATGGAAACTGTTTTCAGTGAAAGAGACAAAATGATAGAAAGTAAAATTCATCATAATCAAAAACTTTTACCTGTAATCAGCAAACATCAGTTGGGAGGATAGAACTGGAGATTATATTTGATTCTATTTTTTTTCATAAATGGAGCTAGTTAATCTGTATGAAAGGTGCTCTTCATTTTATGCAGTCGGTTACTTTGTCACTTCTCTTCCTCCTTGTGCTTGATTCATTTCAGTAATGTCCATTAGGAGGAAAGGAAATTAAAAGACCTATGTTATTGCAAAGGTTTGACATTCAATAAATCATATTTTTGAAAAACTGCCATGTTTTATTCATTAATACAAGCATTAACATGACAAACTTGGAAGTTTCTCCACAGAATGTTTGAACTTACAAGCTTGTGAAGAATAAGAACATTGGTATTTGTTCAGACATTGGTATGTAATTGCTAGATTTCCTAATTAAATGTCTAGTTGTTTTAAAATAACTGTGAAAATGATTCAGATGTATACGGTTAAAGTTGAAACTTTAAAAAAAAGAGATAGATTTACAAATAATGTTTATACCTACTAGTTGATTATTAGGAAGATAATTGAATGATTTCTGACCATAATTTATGTGATGAAAATAAAGGGTCAAAATTAACTTAGCTAGAAACTTTGTAGATGTTTAAAGGAACATTCCAATTAAGCTAGATAAGAAAATATCATATTTTTTCCTGTGATATTTTTCCTTGGCAAGAATCGTGACACAGGCAATGCATTTCCATGCAGAGAGAACAGCCTAGTAAGTTTCAGCAAGTTTTATAATAAGAAACTTAGGTTTCATTAACGGCAAGAATTTCCCATTGAAGCTAGGAAAGTTGAAGTAAAAAAAAAAAAAATGATTAAGCGACTTCCTCAAAGTCCAGGAAATATTAGCAGAGCTATAGTATATAGTATAGCTTAGTTCTAATGCTTGTACTAGTCAGCAATGTTCCCACCACAAGCTGTTGTCTTAAGCCTGAACAAGTACAAATATCTTAAGCTGCTGAGTAAGAAGGATCCTTTAGAATAGTTTGTAATACTTAAACTAGGCATGTTTCTTAATTACAAGTAAAGCATATACTTTATTGTGTTTCCAGTAAAAATCTCCATTTTTCTATCCTAGACTCTCATTGTGAATTATTCAGTGGTATATTACCAGTACACTGATGCACTGGAATGTTTGTGTGGAGGGAGGGTTTTAGGAACCATAATCTGTTTGTAAGTGAGCCTTGAGGTTATTTTCACATGGTAATTTACACAGTAGTGGGAGAGATGGCGATTTTCCATGTTAAGCAGTGTGTATAGAGAGGTATTGTAGATTTTACAAAAATTTAATATTTCCAACCAGCTTCTTGATTCTGAACTCTTAATCGAGGTCAGTAGACTATGAAAGTTCTATTAGAATATGTAGCTGCCCTACCCTCACAACGTTTACCAAATCCCTCCTACGTCTCTTTTGCTTCTCACTCTTCTGATACACACACCCCTCTCTTTTGCAGTGCTTTATGCTCTTCTTCTCTGAGATCAAAAAGCCATCATTCTCTCGCTTTCTCTATGAAACAAATTGGCTAAGCGAAAAGTATGCAATTTTTACACTAGCTGCAACTCAAGGATGTGTGAAATCTTCCACATAGTTTGGCACGAGATCAGCAAGGCTACTTGGTTGTCAGCTTGTTCTCAATGATTGATCTTAAGGAGAATTTTCTTTCATCAGCCAGAAAGGAGGATCATTTGGCTGATTTATTATTATGGCTCATCACCTTGGAAGTTTCCTTAAAAGACCTTTCTGCATGACATGTAATCTCCATCAGGGAAAGCATTTTACATGACATCTGCAGTTTGATACATACTTGGAATATAAACTGTTTTAAGATTTTAGTTAATGTTCTACATTGCACAAATTGCTGGTTTAGCATTTATTGCGGTCATATTTTTCTGTCTTTAAAAAGTGCTTTGAACCTATCTAGGCACTGTGGTGTGATTAGATTACCTATTTTTCCCCACACAATTCAGATGAAATCTGCACATTGTTTAAGGTTTTTCACATGGATAGAATGTATCTAAAATTATGTAGAAATATGCAGCTCTACAGAAATCAGACAAATTGACTAGAAGACTGAATCTTAAGAATAAATATTTCATCTCCTTTAGGGACCAGCCAGTATAACAATTCTCTCCAGGGTATTGTATCAATTCAAATACCTTATTTTTAATATTCTTCTACATAGTTTCACATAAAGTGATAGTTGGTAAATACATTGATATTAATATGCTCTCCCTTATTGCTATCAAAATATATAAGACATTTTAAACAGTAAGATCTTACAAATTTTGTTACCAAAAGGCTGGTACATAAAAAATTTAACAAAGATAATTAGAACTTCATAGCAGAGAGAATTCTTAGAAAGCTAATCTTCCTATCACATTAATGGAGAAACTGAAGACTTAAATTAGTTCACACAGTATACAAGACCATAAGTATAACTCTTCACTTATAACTTTTAAATAATAAATTATACTATAAATAAAATAAATAATAAGTTAAATAATAAACCATACTATTACATTATATATACATTTGTACCAGGGTGTCCCTGGTGGCTCAGAGAGTAAAGAAGCTGCCTGCAGTGAAGGAGACCCAAGTTTGATTCTTGAGTCAGGAAGATCCCCTGGAGAAGACACTGGCAACTCATTCCAGTATTCTTGCCTAGAAACTTCCATGGACAGAGGAGGCTGGTGGGCTACAGTCCATGGGGTCACAAAGAGTCAGATGCAACTGAGCCACTAACACATATGAATGCATACATGTATTATTCACAGTCTATTTGTGCATGCGTGCTAAGCCGCTTCAGTCATATCTGGCTCTGTGACCCTATGGACTGTAGTAGTCCAGGCTCCTCTGTCCATGGAATTTTCCAGGCAAGAACGCTGGAGTGAGTTGCCATTCCACCTCCAGGGGATTTTCCTGATCCAGGGATGAAATCCATGACTCTTATGTCTCCTGCACTAGCAGGCAGGTTCTTCCTAGGTGGTAGAGCCACCTAGGAAGCCCTCTCTATTATATATAATGTATTTTAGCATATATAAAACAAAATTTGTATACTATAAGTGCAATATATGCCTATATATTTTACTTATAGGAACACTATTCACACTTTATTTTTCATTCTCATTTCATATATTTACATTGTACTAATATACTATACAAAATTAATGTTTTTGGAAAAGAAACCCAAGGGGTTATGCACTGTGTTAAAATGGATACCTATTAGAACCAGCTTACATCACTCTACTATTTTTCCTATTAAGCATTTAACTCTACTAAATGACTCAGATGATTTGTTAATGATTAATTGATAAAATAAGGGATACATTATGGGAATGCAGACATTAATAGCCTGACTTCTTCAAATTTTAAGTATACATTTTAAGTCATTTAAATCTAATTGTGATATTCTACTTATTGTAACTTAGTTGCAAAGTGAGTCTCAATTTCATTTCTAAGTATGTCTATTTCAGTAATAAAGCTTCAGGAATTAAAGTGTATCTGTATTAAATATCAGCTGTTAAACTTAGTTTTTAAAATTTGATCTAATATACAAATGGGGCTTAGAATCCAAGTCAGTACCAAAAAAAAAAAAAAAAAAAAAACAAAAAAGGAAACACTATTGACCATTCATGGACCATAATTTTCAAAAATTATAGAGAAAATTCAGTCAGTTCCAAAAATCAAGAAAATATTATAATTTTTGTCCACATTTTCAATATCATTCTGTTCTTATTTTAGTCAGTTCTTAGACAACAAGGAAAAGTAGTCCATGGAGGGACTTTGTGAAAAATTAAACCAAATTCATTTGGATTTGAAAGAACCAACTCATACCATTAAAAGAGAAAATTTGATAACATGAAGAGACATTATAGAAGAAAGTTCAGGATACTTCAGTGCTACTCTTGACTTTAAAACTTCAAAAGTTAATTAGTTGTACTCACACAGTTTTTGGTATATAAATATATTTATCTTCCATGAAAATAGAAATTGATCAAACAGAAATAGTTCAGTTCACTTCAATTGCTCAGTTGTGTCTGACTCTTTGTGACCCCACTTGGGCAGTAGCATGCCAGGCCTCCTTGTCTATCAACAACTTTCAGAGTTTACTCAAACTCATGTCTATTGAGTCGGTGATGCCATCCAGCCATCTCATCCTCTGTTGTCCCCTTCTCCTCCCGCCTTCAGGCTTTTCCAGCAACAGGGTCTTTTCTAATAAGTCAGTCCTTCACATCAGGTGGCCAAAGTATTGGTGTTTCAGCTTCAAAATCAGTCCTTCCAATGACTGTTCAGGACTGATTTCCTTTAGGATGGACAGTTTGGATCTCCTTGCCGTCCAAGGGACTCCCAAGAGTCTTCTCCAACACCACAGTTCAAAAGCATCAATTCTTCAGTGCTGTTTTCTTTACAGTTCAACTCTCACATCCATACATGACCACTGGAAAAAACATAGCTTTGACTAGATGGACCTTTGTTGACAAAGTAATGTCTCTGCTTTTTAATATGCTGTCTAGGTTGGTCACAGCTTCTCTTCAAAGAAGCAAGCATCTTTTAATTTCATGGCTGCAGTCACCATCTGCAGTGATTTTAGAATCCCCCAAACTAAAGTCTGTCACTGTTTCCCCATCTATTTGCCATGAAGTGATGGAACAGGATGCCATGATCTTAGTTTTCTGAATGTTGAGTTTTAAGCCAACTTGTTCACTCTCCTCTTTCACTTTCATCAAGAGGCTCTTTAGTTCTTCACTGTCTCCCATAAGGGTAGTGTCATCTGCATATCTGAAGTTACTGATATTTCTCCTGGCAATCTTGATTTTAGCTTGTGTTTCATCCAGCCCAGCATTTTGCATGAAGTGTTCTGCATATAAGTTAAATAAGCAGGATGACAATATACAGCTTGACATACTCCTTTCCTGATTTGGAACCAGTCTGTTGATTAATGTCAGTTCTAACTGTTGCTTCTTGACCTGCATACAGATTGTTCAGGAGGCAGGTCAGGTGGTCTGGTGTTCCCATCTCTTGAAGAATTTTCCACAGTTTATTGTGATCCACACAGTCAAAAGCTTTGGCAAAATCAATAAAACAGAAGTAGATGTTTTTCCTGGAAGTCTCTTGCTGTTTCAATGACCCAATGGATGTTGGCAATTTGATCTCTGGTTCCTCTGCCTTTTATAGATCCAGTTTGAACATCTGGAAGTTCATGGTTCATGCACTGTTAAAACTGGGCTTGGAGAATTTTAAGCATTACTTTGCTAGTGTGTGAGATGAGTGCAATTGTGTGATTGAACATTTTTTTGGCATTGCCTTTCTTTGGGATTGGAATGAAAGCTGATCTTCTCCAGTACTGTGTCTACTGCTGAGTTTTCTAAATTTGGTGCCATATTGAGTGCAGCACTTTGCAGCAGCATTTTTTAGGATTTGAAATAGCTCAACTGGAATTCCATCACCTACACTAGATTTGTTTGTAGTGATGCTTCCTAAGGCCCACCTGACTTCATTCTAGGATCTCTGGCTCTAGTTGAGTGATCACACCATCGTAATTATCTGGGTCATGAAGATGTTTTTATGTAGGGTTCTTCTGTGTATTCCTGCCACATCTTCTTAATATCTTCTGCTTCTGTTAGGTCCGTACCATTTCTGTCCTTTATTGAGCTCATCTTTGCATGAAATATTCCCTTGGTATCTCTAATTTTCTGGATGAGATCTCTAGTCTTTCTCATTCTATTGTTTTCATCTATTTCTTTGCATTGATCACTGAGGAAGGCTTTTTTCTCTCTCCTTGCTGTTATTTGGAACTCTGCATTCAAACGGGTACATCTTTCCTTTTCTCCTTTCCTTTAATGTCTTTTCTTTTCTCAGCTATTTATTAGGCCTCATTTGACAGCCATTTTGCCTTTTTGCATTTCTTTTTTGGGGGGATTGTCTTGATCATTGCTTCCTGTACAATATCAGGAATCTCCATCCAAGTTCTTCAAGCACTTTGTCTATCAGATCTAATCCCTTGAATCTATTTCTCCCTTCTACTGTATAATCATAAGGGATTTGATTTTCCAAAGAATAGCAAGAAGAGATAAGAAAGCCTTCTTCGGTGATCAATGCAAGGAAATAGAGGAAAACAACAGAATTGGAAAGATTAGAGATCTCTTCAAGAAGGGAACATTTCATGCAAAGATGGGCTCGATAAAGGACAGAAATGGTCTGGACCTAACAGAAGCAGAAGATATTAAGAAGAGGTGGCAAGAATGCACAGAAGAACTGTACAAAAAGGATCTTCACGACTTGGATAATCACGATGGTGTGATCACTCACCTAGAGCCAGACATCCTGGAAGGTGAAGTCAAGCGGGCCTTAGAATCATCACTATGAACAAAGCTAGTGGAGGTGAAGGAATTCCAGTAGAGCTGTTTCAAATCCTGAAAGATGATGCTGTGAAAGTGCTGCACTCAATATGCCAGCAAATTTGGAATACTCAGCAGTGGCCACAGGACTGGAAAAGGTCAGTTTTCATTCAATCCCAAAGAGTGGCAATGCCAAAGAATGCTCAAACTACCACACAATTGCACTCATCTCACATGATAGTAAAGTAATGCTCAAAATTCTCCAAGCCAGGCTTCAGCAATATGTGAACCGTGAACTCCCTGATGTTCAAGCTTGTTTTAGAAAAGGCAGAGGAACCAGAGATCAAATTGCCAACATACTCTGGATCATGGAAAAAGCAAGAGAGTTCCAGAAAAACATCTATTTCTGCTTTATTGACTATGCCAAAGCTTTTGACTGTGTGGATCACAATCAACTGTGGAAAATTCTGAAAGAGATGGGGATACCAGACCACCTAACCTGCCTCTTGAGAAATCTGTATGCAGGCCAGGAAGCAACAGTTAGAACTGGACATGGAACAACAGACTGGTTCCAAATAGGAAAAGGAGTACGTCAAGGCTGTATATTGTCACCCTGCTTATTTAACTTCTATGCAGAGTACATCATGAGAACACTGGACTGGAAGAAACACAAGCTGCAATCAAGATTGCTGGGAGAAATATCAACAACCTCAGATATGCAGATGACACCACCCTTATGGCAGAAAGTGAAGAGAAACTAAAGAGCCTCTTGATGAAAGTGAAAGAGGAGAGTGAAAAAGTTGGCTTAAAGCTCAACATTCAGAAAACGAAGATCATGGCATCTGGCCCCATCACTTCATGGGAAATAGATGGGGAAACAGTGGAAATAATGTCAGACTTTATTTTTCTGGGCTCCAAAATCACTGCAGATGGTGACTGCAGCCATGAAATTAAAAGATGCTTACTCCTTGGAAGAAAAGTTATGACCAACCTAGATAGCATATTCAAAAGCATAGACATTACTTTGCCGACTAAGGTCCGTCTAGTCAAGGCTATGGTTTATCCTGTGGTCATGTATAGATGTGAGAGTTGGACTGTGAAGAAGGCTGAGTGATGAAGAATTGCTGCTTTTGAACTGTGGTGCTGGAGAAGACTCTTGAGAGTCCCTTGGACTGCAAGGAGATCCAACCAGTCCATTCTGAAGGAGATTAGCCCTGGGATTTCTTTGGAAGGAAAGATGCTAAAGCTAAAACTCCAGTACTTTGGCTACCTCATGCGAAGAGTTGTCTCATTGGAAAAGACTTCGATGCTAGGAGGGATTGGGGGCAGGAGGAGAAGGGGACGACAGAGGATGACATGGCTGGATGGCATCACTGACTCGATGGACATGAGTCTGAGTGAACTCCGGGAGTTGGTGATGGACAGGGAGGCCTGGGGTGCTGCGATTCATGGGGTCGCAAAGAGTCGGACACGACTGAGCGACTGAACTGAACTGAACTGAATGGTCTAGTGGTTTTCTCCTCTTTCTTCAAGTTAAGTCTGAATTTGGCAATAAGGAGTTCATGATATGCGCCACAGTCAGCTCCCAGTCTTATTTTGCTGACTGTATAGAGCTTGTCCATCTTTGGCTGCAAAGAATGTAATCAATCTGATTTCGCTATTGACCATCTGGATGTCCATGTGTAGAGTCTTCTCTTATGTTCTTAGGAGAAGGTGTTTGCTATGACCAGTGTGTTCTTTTGGCGAAACTTCGTTAGCATTTGACCTGCTGCCTTCTGTACTGAAATGTCAAATTGGCCTGTTACTCCAGGTGTTTCTTGACTTACTACATTTGCATTTCAGTCGTCTCTAATGGAAAGGATATCTTTTTTGGGTGTTAGTTCTAGAAGATCTTGTAGGTCTTCATAGAACCACTAAACTTCAGCTTCTTCAGCATTAATGGTTGGTGCACAGATTTGAATTACTTTGATATTTAATGGGTTGTCTTGGAAACAAACAGAGATAATTCTGGCATTTTTGAGATTGCATCTAAGCACTGCATTTCAGACTCTCTCGTTGACTGTGATGGCTATTCTATTTCTTCTGAGGGATTCCTGCCCACAGGAGGAGATATAATGGTCATCTGAGTTAAATTCACCCACTCCAGTCCATTTTAGTTTGCTCATTCCTAAAATGATGTTCATTCTTGCCATCGCCTGTTTGACAGCTTCCAATTTGCCTGGATTCATGGACCTAGCATTCCAGGTTCCTATGCAATATTGTTCTTTACAGCATCGGACTTTACTTTCATCACCAGTCACATCCACAACTGAGTGTTGTTTTTGCTTTGGCTCCATCTCTTCATTCTTTCTGGAGTTATTTCTCTCCTGATCTCCAGTAGCATACTGGACACCAACCAACCAGGGAAGTTCATTTTTTGGTGTCCTATCTTTTTGTCTTTTCATACTGTTCATGGGGTTCTCAAGGCAAGAATACTGAAGTGGTTTGCCATTCCCTTCTCCAGTGGACCATGTTTTGTCAGAACTCTCCACCATGACCCATCCATCTTGGGTGGCCCTACATACATGGCTCATAGTTTCCTTGAGTTAGACAAGGAAGTGGTTCATGTGATCAGATTTGTTAGTTTTCTGTGACTGTGGTTTTCATTCTGTCAACCCTCTGTTGGAGACAGATAAGTGGCTTATGGAAGCAGATTAGCATGTGTCCTTTTCTCCTTTTTTTAAATGTGATTTTAAAGTATTGTCTCAAAGACCACAGAAGTATTGAAAATAAAATATTTTACAACTAGAAGCTTTATTATATACTCTCTCATGGTAAGGATTTCAAGAAATTTCTTTAGACTATATTTGCTCTATTCTTTTGAAATTGCAGTTAAAATCAAGTTTAACATCATTTTTAAAATGCACCAACTTCTGCATTTGACACTGTACAGTTATAAATTCCAGTACTGAAATAAAAATCACTATACATGTCCAAAACCAAGAAAGTGTGTTGTATGACCATGAAGAAACATTACCAGTAAATGGAGACAGAATCCCTCCCCCCCCCCCCCCAAAGACAAAAAGATGTAGTTAGGAGACTAGAAAATTTAAGAACCTTTTACAAATATGCTAAATTTTCTCAACATGTCAAAAAAGAAAAGCAATATAATCAGAGAAAAAGGAAATGAAGTTGGTAAAGATTTCTCAATAGAAAAAGGAAAGAAAAACTAAGTAAATTGAACATTATCACATTAAATCAGAAGTTCTACAGTGTAAGACCTTATACCTTAAAAAAATAGAGTACAAGAAGAATTTTAATATCCAAAATGATGCTTTCCAAATTATACTTTGTTTCTGCTCTGTTCACTTCTCAGGTAGCTCAGATGGTAAATAATCTGCCTACAATGCAGGAGACACAGGTTCAATTCTTGGATCAGGAAGATCCCCTGGAGAGGAAAATTGCAACCCACTCCAGTTTTCTTGCCTAGTAATCTCATGAACAGAGGAGCCTGGTGGGCTATAGTCCATGGCGTTGCAAGAGTCCGATTTGACTTAGCAGCTAAACAACAAGTCTGCCCTGCACACAAAAAAATTAACTTAAAAGAGTTACCTCTTCAATTAAATGCATCACACTACCAATTCACTCTTATTCTTCACAATTGTTTTTTCAGAGAGTTTCATCATCCAAAAGATAGAAGGTAAAGGAGTGATTATCTGGCATCAGTACTTTTGGCGATGTGAAATCCATGGTTATGAAGTGGAAAAAAACATGGCTGAGTTTCTACTTCTCCAGATAGTGGTTTTGTGAATGCCTGGTAAGCATGGGGCAGGAAATTTGAAAGTATAGTTTTGACCTAATTTCAGATTGTACTGCTGTTGAACTGTGAGCAACCAATTCAGTTCATCTCTGAATTGTTCAATTCCCTGCTGATTCTGATTTTTAGGAAAACTTTAATTTTTAGTCTCTGATACTTCCCCTTAAGTTTGTTTCTTATTGTATGTGGCTGATGAGAAGTGTGTGGAAAAAAGATAAAAAGATTCTCAGATGGATTTGCTGGCCATACATCATTTTATACTAGATATCACATCACTGTGTACTGTTAAAAGCACGACATTTTTTTAAAATATGTGTGCATCTTTGAGTTTAGCATGCCATTATCATGAATAAATTTGTACTCTTTTAAGTTATTCTTCAAATTAAACTTTCCTCTGTTTCTTTAAAATGCACAATATACTACTCTGGTTCATGACTTTTCAACTTTCTGAGACAAAATTTTAGAAGGAATCCTCATGTAGAAAAAAAATCACTGTATGATTCAATAATATTAAAATTACAGTATGGAAAGTTTCATAAGTTGATATTTCTTCTGTTAACTCGACTTGCAACTGCAAAACATTCTGAATATATTATTTTAAAGAAATGTCTTATCATGCAGGTTTGAGTTAAGTATGCACAAAGTTTCTTTGGAATAAATTTGCAAAATAAGTGTTTTTGGCACAGAATTTTGGACATTGAAGCTAATTATAAATTACTGAATAGTGGCTGCTGCACTGAAACGTTGGTAATACTATTTAGCACTAATATGTCATGGAAAATTTTGGCAGGAGATAAGAATGACTGGTTTTGTTGAATCTAGCTTGAACTGATTTTTTACAAAAAATCATTTTGCTTTTCTTTTCCTCTAGTTAACTGTTTAGGTGATTTCACCCAAGTTTATTACAACAAAAAGAATAGCATTAGACAAAAATAAGATGATTGTAATTACAAAATCTTGTTTCTTTGAGGAACTGAATGATACTGAAATAATTGATATTGAAAATGCTTTCATTACTCTATTTGTTTCACATGACATTCTTTTACAGATTATTTCTAACAAAGATTAATTTCATTCAATATAGATAACAAGTGAAAACTGGTCATGATCTTTTCTGAATCATATTAATAACATTGAGATAAACTGTCTAAGAACTTTGCATTTCTTTATATCAACATAATTTTCCAAATTGAAAGCCCATTCTGAGAATTGTTGGGAATTTCTCAGGTTGACAAACGATGGAGAGCAATGGAAGGCTAACTGGTCCTGGTGTCCATATGTGTAGGCCACTTTGGGGAAAGAAGGACCTTAGCTGCAAAGTCCAACTGCTTTTTGCAACGCTGCATCTCTGCCTCTTTAGAAGGAAAACTACAGGGCTAATTTCCAGTCTTCAGTTTTCATTAGGCTTGGATTCTCACTGCTGCTCTTCATTCCCAGTCTGGTAGTTTAAAATTATGTCTTATTGTATATATGCGTACATGTTGGTGTTGTTTAGTCGTGAAGTCATGTCTGACTCTGCGACCCCAGGGACTGTTGCCTGACAGGCTCCTCAGTCCATAGCATTTTCCAGGCAAGAATACTGAAGTGAGATTCCGTTCTCAGGGTATCTTCCCGACTGAGGGATCAAACCTATGTCTCCTGTGTTGGTAGGTGGATTCTTTACCACTGAGTCAGTTGAGAAGCCTGCCTGTGTGTACACATATATTCATGTATCCTCATATATTATGTCTGCGTATAAACATGATATGCAAGCATGGCTAACACTATTTGCTGAGGGGATGGTTGGGAAAGCTTTCCAGTCTCACGCACAACAGACTGCAAGCCCCACTTCAGTTTACAAACCTTTAGCCTTGAGTTTGATGCTTCATTTGTCACACTGCTACTCTGCCAAATGGTATGGTGGCTCTGATCCAGATAACTGACTATGGCAAAACTACATAGAGCGGTGGACGTCTGGCTCATGAAAAACAGCATCCAAAACGTTCAGAAGGGAAATAACAACAGCCTCGGTTCACTGCCAGGCTCTGTTGGTACTAATCAAATGTTTTCTTGTTCATTGTTGCATTCTATCTGCACAATAATTCTTTCTGAAGACATTATAGAGGTCTGGAAGCTCTATTTTATTTAAAAGACTAGATATTACAGACAACTTCTCATTCAGAAATGTTGAGAGTTCTCCAGTTAATATTGCCAAGTTAACAACTGCTTTTTCACTCTTTCTAATGAAGAAGAGAGACTTATTTCAACCTTATGTTGCCAAAGACACACCTACGTTCCAAAGCAGCTTGAATTTAAAGATAGTTTTCCAAACCCATGGATGAGGTTATACCATTTACACAAACAGTTTCACTTTCAGTCATTGAAGGAATGCTTTCTTAATGCCACTTCCTAATTCACAGCTTAAATCATGAATCAAAATTTCTTACTAGATTTCTCTGGTGGTCCAGTGTTTACGACTTCACTTTCCAGTGTCAGGGGTGAGGGTTCAATTCCTCGTTGGGGTACTAAGATAACACAAAAGCATAACGCTTTGGCCATAACTCTTGGCTAAAAGCATAACACTTAGAACAGAATCATTATTGTAATAACATTTTTAAAAAATAGTCCACACAAAAAAAGAAACCCTAAAAAAAATTGCTGTTCTAAAACTACCCAGAGATATTCAAAATTATTATGGCAGCAAAGTTTGTTTTTAATTGTCTTTATGTTGTGGTCTGACCTTCAATCATCAATTATAGCAGCAGAATTTCAGAGGCAATTTATGTTACATGTTTCAAAGTCAAAGCATTTTAAGATGTTTACTCACGTAGTACACTTTACATATGAAATTTTGGCAAGAGAGATGATGATTAAACATGCTCAATTCATTTATCCCATGATTTCTTGGAAAGAAGTGACCACAACACATACAAATTTTGGGGAAATGAGCAACTTGGCTTAAATCTAAGCCTGAAACAAAACTGAGAAAACACATACATCTGTGTTATTTAGGATCTGAAAATGATTACTTAAATTTCAATTAAGTAAAAATTTTATGACTTAACTGTGAATTGTTGTTTTTCAATTGCCAAGTTGTGTCTGACTTTCTGTGACCCCATGGACTGCAGCATTTCAGGCTTCCCTGTCCTTCACCATCTCTTGCAGTTTGCTCAAATTCACATCTATTGAGTCAGTGATGCCATCCAACCATTTCATCCTCTGTTGCTCCCTTCTCCTCTTGCCCTCAATCTTTCCCAGCATCAGGGTCTTTTCCAATGAGTTGGCTCTGCATATTAGGTGGCCAAAGTATTGGAGCTTCAGCTTTAGCATCATTCCTTCCAAATGAATATTCAGAGTTGATTTCCCTTACGATTGACTGGTTTGATATCTTTGCTGTCCAAGGGACTCTCAAGAGTCTTCTACAGCACCATAGTTCACAATTAAATTTCTACACTCCTTAATTTAAAATATTATACTTGCAATTTCACTTTTGTAACTTTTATTAATCATTAATAATCCATTTAATAAGAAATTTTTAATGGTCAGCTCAGAAAATTTAAATAGGACTCATAAATCAGTAGGATACTAGATAAGAAAATGCATATAATTTACCAATGATAGAATTAAGAGTTCAATACTTTTAATTAGCATCTACCATTTTAGAAATAAGAGAAAAATATACTGATAATGTTTCTCACTTGCCTGATCTTTCTCAGTCTATGAAAGTTCATCACACTTATAATTCAGTAAAACATTTGTCTCTAAAAAGATTTGTGTACATTTACTTCTTCCCCTTAGCTAAAGGAAGCACAGGTGAAAATGTCAGTTGAAAGTCTTTTATTACTGTAATTATAGTTAATTTTCAGCAATGAAACAGATTGTACACTACTGCTGTTGAGTCACTTCAGTCGTGTCCGACTCTGTGTGACCCCATAGATGGCAGCCCACCAGGCTCCCCTGTCCCTGGGATTCTCCAGGCAAGAACACTGGAGTGGGTTGCCATTTCCTTCTCCAATATGTGAAAGTGAAAATGAAAGTGAAGTCACTCAGTCGTGTCCGACCCTCAATGATCCCATGGACTGCAGCCTTCCAAGCTCCTCCGTCTATGAGATTTTCTAGGCAAGAGTAATGGAGTAGGTTGACATTGCCTTCTCCATGCACATTACTAATATAATACTATATTTTTTTTAACTATGAGTCCTGTTTCTTCTATTACAAGGATTTTTTTACCTATGTTTGGATAAATATATCTAATACAGGGCAACTAGGGCCTTGCAGAATAAAAACCAGCAGATACAAAGCAAATGTAATATTTTAAATTGAATTTCTATAACAGCACTTCATATTTTCTTTGTATGTTTATTCAGATGCATTCATTTAAAAATACTACCATATATTCTAAAATTGAAAATTAGCTTTAAGATGAAAAGGCAGAGATAAAAAATATCTTGCCTAATATCAATTATGAGATAGGAATTAAGTGCTCATACTTACGTGCCTTAAATCAAAGTTTCACCTAGTGGTAGAAAAATCCTTGAGATTACTTTCAGCTTCCAAGACACACATGGTTATTCTTCATCACCCAATCTAATGGTTCCTTTAACCCAATTTTCCTATTTCTGCCTACACTCTGCTGCCATAAGTTAAACCTAGTCCTCAATGTTTATATAAACACTTGACATTTTTCACTTGCTTAAAATCCTGGACAACTGTATAATGCATGAGTTTCTTTCCTTCTTCAGTGATATTCTACATTCCATGTAGATAAGAATGAGACCTTGTATACTGACTGATTTTGCAATGAAATGGCATGTAAATTTCATTTTTTAAAACATACTTATAAGCACATTTTAAAACATCCTCATATTTGAAATATTAATCAAAAGGTTGATTATAAATTTATCCAAGTATAATCATTACATCAAAAACTTTCTATAACCTACTTTTTAAATAATCCCATGGCTTTATGGGCTTTAGTTTTACCCAAATTCATTCTAAGTTTTGGTCCTGAAAGTTAAAGTGAAGTTGCTCAGTCATATCTGACTCTTTGAACCCCATGGACTGTAGCCTACAGGCTCCTCCACCCCTGGGATTTTCCAGGCAAGAATACTGGAGTGGGTTGCCATTTCCTTCTCCAGGAGAGCTTCACAACCCAGGAACTGAACTCGGGTCTCCTGCATTGTAGGCAGACGCTTTACCATCTGAACCGCCAGAGAAGTTCATTGATCCTGAAAGTCAGTGTTATTTTTAGATGACCTGTCAAACTTTTTCTGAATACAAGCTCTCCCTTTTGCAACAAGGGACCAAACTTGTAAGTGTGAGTTTTTGCTTTAAGAGTGTTATTTTCTGTAAAATGAACCTGAGCTTTATATCTATTCTGTAAAAGTGGCTATTTTACATAAAAAAAAAAAAACCCTCACCATATCCTGCTAATGTTCCTCCTCTTTTAAACTCTGCAATGGACTACCACATTATTCACAAATAATAAAATAACAGCATAAGGAATATAATCTATTTTTGCCTGGGGGTCAGCAGGATGCCAATACAATAAACTGATCATCTAATTCTATAAACACATGCTTATTTGGTGAGTTAAGTCACCAATACATAAACTTGTATTGTTAGCACAGTTAAGTGTTTGGTGTTTTAGATTGGATGAGTTTAAATTTGTCTGGCTGATGATTCCATTTTTCACTTATACAAACAATAGCCTTTTGTTGTTTAGTCACTAAACCATATCAACTCTTTGAGACTCCAAAAATACCAGGCTCCTCTGTCCATGGGATTTCCCAGACAAGAATACTAGAGTGGGTTGCCATTTCTTTCTCCAAAACAACAATATGAAAAGTGTAAGTCGCTCAGTCCTGTCCGACTCTATGCAACCCCGTGGATTATACAGTCCATGGAATTCTCCAGGCCAGAATACTGGAGTGGGTAGCCTTTTCATTCTCCAGGGGATCTTCCCAAACCAGGGACAGAACCCCATGTCACCTGCATTACAGGTGGATTCTTTATACTAGCTGAGCTGAAAAAGAAGCCCAAGAATACTGGAGTGGGTAGCTTATCCCTTCTCAGCAAATCTTCCTGGCCCAGGGACTGATCCGGAGTCACCCTGCACTGCAGGCAGATTCTTTACCAATTGAGCTATGAAGGAAGCCCTTAAACAATAGTAAATCTTTACCTAATATAACTAGTTTCAATATATTACACTGAAGTGAAGTATAATTTCATATTTCCTATATTTTTGATAAATGTTACTTACAAGAAGCAACAGATGTGTTATGTTTTAATTTTTTGAATAAACTACAAATTATAACTTAGATGTCCATCAGCAGATGAATGGATAAGAAAGCTATGGTACATATACACAATGGAGTATTACTCAGCCATTAAAAAAACATTTGAATCAGTTCTAATGAGGTGGATGAAACTGGAGCCTATTATACAGAGTGAAGTAAGCCAGAAAGAAAAACACCAATACAATATACTAACGCAAATATATGGAATTTAGAAAGAAGGTAATGATAACTTTGTATGTTAGACAGCAAAAGATGTATAGAATAGTCTTTTGGACTCTGTGGGAAAGGGAGAGGGTAGGATGATTTGGGAGAATGGCATTGAAACATGTATAATATCATATATGAAACAAATCACCAGTCCAGGTTCGATGCATGATACTGGATGCTTGGGACTGGTTCACTGAGATGACCCAGAGAGATGATACGGGGAGGGATGAGGGAGGGGGATTCAGGATGGGGAACACGTGTATATCCCTGGCAGATTCATGTTGATGTATGGCAAAACCAATACAATATTGTAAAGTAATTAACCTCCAATTAAAATAAGTACATTTTTATAAAAAAAATAACTTGCCAATTGAAAGATATGAAGTACATAATAGAGAAGTAAAATAAACTTCTACTAAGAAAAATGATTGTGTATTTAATTAATTAAGGCATTTTCAGCTTAAAATGTACTGAATAATATTGAATCTTATTTTTCATTTGTTTATAATCTTTTATGTGAGAATTATGTTTTGCTGATCTTTGATGCTTAACTTGTACCACTTATAATGCACATAATAGTTGCTTGTATTATATGCAGATGCATGAGTATTGTTTAAACTGAACAAAAGTAAAACAGAAATGTCTCTAAAAGTTTCAGAATAGAAAAATAACTTAAAAATTACTTATTATGTAAGCTCATTTGTTGAAATATTTTTAATATCTTTAAATTTATATAAAAGATGTTAACATTTTTGGCCCTTGAACATGAAGTCACTCAGTCATGTCCGACTCTTTGTGACCCCATGGACTGTAGCCTGCCAGGCTCCTCCGCCCATGGGATTTTCCAGGCAAGAATACTGGAGTGGGTTGCCATTTCCTTCTCCAGGAGATCTTCCCGACCAAGAGATTGAACCCTGGTCTCCTGCATTGTAGGCTGACGCTTTACCTTCTGAGTCACCAGGGAAGTTGGGCCCTTAGAATGATGCAAAATATTACTGATAAAATTTAAATACAGTTGAGTGATATATTAAATAATATTCTGGTATCAATTATTATGGGACACATTCCAAATCTTTTTAAAAGAGAAACAAATTTAAATCCTTGGCTGAAGGAATAAAGATGTGACTTCTTGAACATAACAAAGAAGAAATTGCTTAATTAGACTGTCGACCTCTTAAAGTGAAGAATCTGTAATACTTCAGAGTGCTATAACTGCAAAACTTGCAGAGTAAAACTCAATGACCCTGGCTTTCCCCTCCCAGAAAAATGTTCTATTGCATATCCTATCCATTTAATGATTCATTAATATTACGCATTTTGGGTTTTAAATATCTTATTTACTAATTGATCAGAATCATGTTCTAATTCAATAACTAGAAAATATGAACGTGTTTGAATATAAACAGACCTTTTTAGACATGTTTTTGGTATGTAAATATAGACACAGATTGCTCCATTTTGTTCCCCAGTTGTTATTAATAAAAGTGAAAGTAAACGTCAGTTATGTCCAACTCTTTGCGACCCCACGGACTGTATGTAGCCTAGTAGGCTTTTCCGTCCAAGGGATTTTCCAGGCAAGAGCAGTGGAGTGGGCTGTCATTTCCTTCTCCGGGGATCTGCCCATCCCAGAGATTGAACCCGGGTCTCCCCCATAATGGGCAGACGCTTTACCATCTGAGCTAGGAAAGCAGAAGCAAAAAAAAAAAAAAAAAAGAAAAAGTCAAAGATAGATAGTTTTCATAAAGTTCAAAAGTATACGTTATTATTTACATATATTTTTTATAGTCAATGATAACCATTTGGGCTTGTTTTACTAATACATATAAAATATAAATGATACAGCTTTAATTTTTGAGATTGTTATTGATATTAGAATATAGATTGTAATATCAGTTGAGAACACATTACTAAACATTCCAATAAGTAAAAATCATGCATCTCCAGCATTATTTGCCCAGTTCTGAAGGATTTGTTTTTGGTTCACAATGAAGCAATTTTTGGATAGTTCAAATATAAAAAAACTTTTATTTACTCAATTCTAGTTGAAATTTAGTATTAGTTCTTTACAAATAATAACGATGTTTCTTTTCTTTTCTTTTTTTTTCCTTTGTGCTCTGATTATATTACTCAACTGCTCTGATTATATTATTCAATTTTTTTAAAAAATGTACATGCTATCTTTTTCATTTCTATTCATTTTAACTTCTACATACAAGTGTAGGGTATAGATTACACCAACATAATGAGTTCCTTCATTGAGCCAGGTGTTGAGAAGTTCATTTAGGACAATGAGCCAAACTGAGAATAACAACCTAGGCTCTACTTTGGAACAAGAGGCCAAAAGAGACAGTCTTTTATTTTTACCCATGAAACATCACCTGCAGACCCAGGTGCATGAGTGCAGATGGAGGACCCATCTTCCTCCAGAGAAAGCTGGGAGAAAAGGTCCCTGCCACTTTATGGATCTGGGAGAGAGCTGAGAAGACTCCAGGTGGAGAAAAATGCCAAGTCCCCTCCCCTCTAATAACAGTAAAAAGGTCTCCATGGAGACACCTTACAAGTGTCTCTGCCAAGGTCCCTTCATGAAAAGATCCCCCAAAGGAGGTGTCTGGATGAGAAATACAAAGATGCCAGAACATGTCTGGCCTCTATGTCCAACTCTCTTCAAAGACTGCAGTGAAGAGGCCCTGTACCCAGGTTACTGTAGGAAGGGCAGCTTCTCTGTGTCACGGACCAGGGAATGCCCTGCGCTTGCCAACAGTCAAAACTTAAAGCTCACACAAAAGGTTTGACCTGCAGCTGGACTCCTCACGCATAGTCAGGTGTTCATGTATGTCCACATCAATATCCTCAGATCAAAATAAGAGTGTTACCAGCATGAGAGGTACATATAAAATAGTGTAGAACAATGTGGATAATCTTTAAGTCAGTAATAACTGTTTAATGCTGTAGAGTCATAAGGAGTTCTATTTTTAGAAGTTTCCCGAGGAAGTGATCAGAAGATGAGTTAAGATACATGTGCATAAATGTTTTTCAAAAGCTCACACAAAAGGTTTGACCTGCAGCTGGACTCCTCACGCATAGTCAGGTGTTCATGTATGTCCACATCAATATCCTCAGATCAAAATAAGAGTGTTACCAGCATGAGAGGTACATATAAAATAGTGTAGAACAATGTGGATAATCTTTAAGTCAGTAATAACTGTTTAATGCTGTAGAGTCATAAGGAGTTCTATTTTTAGAAGTTTCCCGAGGAAGTGATCAGAAGATGAGTTAAGATACATGTGCATAAATGTTTTTCACAGCTTTGTTTAAAATAAAAAGAATTTAGAAAAATTATAATCAGAAATATAGAATATAATAATTTGTATATCATATAAGAGACTATAAAGCAACTTTAAAATGATGTGGATACATTTAAAATGGAAATACATTGTATAAAATATGCTGTGGATGTAAAGTTGATTGAAAAAAGATTACAATGAATGATTCTTCCAATTTTATAAATATATGACTTTGTTTGTGTGTGTTTCTTTGCAGAAAGGCATAAGAAATATTTAAAGACTTGTAGATCAAAATGTCCTCATTAACTTCTTGAGCGAAGACTAAAAATAATTTTTTGAAGTCTTTTGCTAAGTTTAAAATTTTGCTGTAATGTATTTTTTGAGAGGAAAATGAGCTAATTGTTTAATTAGATGAAAATTAAAAAGAATAATTGAGATCAGAAGAAATCAATTTGTCTTAACACACTACAATGATCTCGTTAACAGTTTTTGGCTATAGCAAAAGATAATAATGTTCTTAAAATGCTATAATAATGTGATTCAATTATTTTTATCTGTTACTTTATATTTTTATTTATAAAGGCTAACTAAATTCGGGTAGAATTTGAAGGGAGAATGTTTTCTTAAAAATTGTTATTTCTAGAAGAATATGTATTTGTGTGTTTGCTTTGTATTTCTATGAAACAAAATATCACATATTTAGCAGCTTTAAAGAACATATGTTTATTATAGTTTTCTGTAGACTAGGTTTGTGGCTATATTCTAATTGTGTCTTCTGTTTAGGGATGCACAGAGCTTCATCATGAAGATGGCCAGGGGTATGATGTTATCTGGTCTTGGTATTTGCTTCTAAAACTCACTAGTTGTTGACAGATTCACTTCAGTTCCTAGAAGTAAGAGGGCTTAGCTCCTTGAAATCACTCGATGTTCATGCCAGGTAATCATTACTATAAAGCCATTTGTTCTTCCAGAGGAGCAGGACAGTGTCTCTACTGCTTTGAGCCTCTGACTCCCAAGGACTTCATTTAGCTGATTAGGTCAGGTCCACCAAAGCTCACCTTTTGATTAACTTAAGTACACTGAATCAGGGATGACTCGATGGACGTGAGTTTGAGTGAACTCTGGGAGTTGGTGATGGACAGGGAGGCCTGGCATGCTGCAGTTCATGGGATCACAAAGATTTGGACACAACTGAGTAACTGAACTGAACTGAACTGAAGGAATGTAGAGGAAAGAAAAAACAGTTTGTCCTTTTCTCATTCTTGAGAATTCCAGACCCCTATCTTCACTTTGAGAGCCCCAGACCCCTTTCTTCTCCTTGGGAATCCTGGACTTCTTATCCATCTGCCTAGGAATGACTCTCTTAGTAGGATATATGTATATATATTTGAGTTGTTGCAGTGCTATGATTTGAGAGCAGTGTCTACAAAATATGCTCCCTCTAAAGGCCTATATTAATCACTGTTGGAATCATCCATTTTGTACTGTGAAAGTGTTTACAGGTACAAAAGAATACAAATACAAAGAGATTCTCATAAGTAACATGTTAATAAAATATACTGGTAGATTTTTTTTTTCTTTTTTACTTGATAAAAACTGTTACACCTGAGTCTTACTAAGTCATTGCAATTTCCTTCCTAGAAAAATAGATCATATATAAACTTTTCATTTACAAGGACTCTGAGACTCAAGAGAGCAAAGTGAAGGTGAAATTGAAAACCATTCAGTCCTATTCGACTCTTTGCAACCACTTGGAATTCTCCAGGTCACAATACTGAGGTGGGTAGCCATTCTCTTCTCCAGGGGATCTTCCTAACCCAGGGACTAAACCCAGGACTCCCACATTACCAGCAGATTGGTTGACAGATGAGTCACAAGGGAAGCCTAATCCCAAACCAGGAAGCCTTCAGGGCCAGGCAGGACACACCCAGCTCCTCTGATAAAGGCCTCAGCACATCTTCCTTGTGGTACTGACCTCTTCTTTCAGATTGCAAGTGTGCGCTTGTATATTTCTCATTCCATTAATATATACTCTTCTACCACATAAACCCACTGTTGTCTTTTAAAGACCAAGGATATGAGAAAAGAGAATATCTTAGTAGACAGAATTTTTATCATATTTCAGTAGTCAAGGGCTTAGAAGTTTAATAGTTTAGTGTTATTATTTTGGCTTGAGTAGTTCAGGGGTATATGAAGCACATGCAAACAAAAAAGGAAGGTAGTATTAAGAAATGAAAATAAGTCATTAAATATCATTGTTGTGATAACAGAGAATCTATGAGATATCCTTTTATTTTTAACCACCAAACTAGTGAGCATTAAAAAGTGTTAACATAAATGTTAGAAGTATAATGAGTCATACACACTCATATTGCATCAGATTGCAAATTGCTATCATCTTTCTGGAAATGTATTTGTAAATAGGTTAACATATGTGTTGAAATATCTACCATGTTTGGCTTTGACTCAACTACTTTCCATAATATTTCTCAAGAAAAGAATAAAGATATACTAAACATTTTACAAAATAGTTATTTTATGTGATATACATTTTTAAAATATGCTTTTATTTTTTATATAATCAACAAAGTTATTGGAAATAACTTAATTATTCCAAAGTAGGGCAAAGTAAATAAATGTATAATTAAAAGATAAAATATGTAGCAAATAAAATCCTTTGTGAAAAAGAATGACATATTGATAGACTCATAAGATTATATTATATGAGAACATATGTGCAAAAATTATATACATTACAGATATACACAGAGACATTACAGATATACACAGAGACATAGTTATATAGATATATATGATCATATTAATTTAAAATTTACATAGAAAACTCTGAAAAAAATATAAACAATAATATTATCTTAGAAATGATAAAGATAGCTTTTGATTTTTGTCTCAGATACTTTTCTGTTAGTTTTCAAATTTCTAAAATAATTGTGCATAATTTTTATAAACATTATCTCTCATGCTATATAATACTAAATATACTATATAATACTATATATATTCCTATATATTTTATAGGAACTATGAAGATAAGCTTTTCCTGGTTAATTCTTTGCTTTCTTTACTTTTTGAGATTTTTAGCTTCTGAAAGTAATGTTCAATTATTTCAGGGTTCCTTCAGGAATTCTAAAAAAAATATAAACAATAATATTATCTTAGAAATGATAAAGATAGCTTTTGATTTTTGTCTCAGATACTTTTCTGTTAGTTTTCAAATTTCTAAAATAATTGTGCATAGTTTTTATAAACATTATCTCTCATGCTATATAATACTAAATATACTATATAATACTATATATATTCCTATATATTTTATAGGAACTATGAAGATAAGCTTTTCCTGGTTAATTCTTTGCTTTCTTTACTTTTTGAGATTTTTAGCTTCTGAAAGTAATGTTCAATTATTTCAGGGTTCCTTCAGGAATTCTTTGCTTCAGGATTCTTTGCTTAAAAAGTAAAAAAAAAAAATATGTGAACCTATAAAGTCTACAGTGAAGCATTGATTTCCACTAGGAATGCTAATTACCTAGGGCAGTGTATTTTTTTGGGGGGGGGGCGGTTGCTGCTGCTGCTAAGTTGCGTTAGTCGTGTCCGACTCTATCACGTTAGTCTGTGCGACCCCATAGACGGCAGCCCACCCGGCTCTTCCGTCCCTGGGATTCTTCAGGCAAGAGTACAGTAATGTTTTTAAGAGTATTTGCCAGTCATCAGTTTTTGGAGTAGCTGAGTGATGAGTGCTGTGATGTATCGAGGTTGAACAATCCTCTCTAAACATATTTATTCTACTTACATGACATGTAATGTGACACAAGAGTAGGTTCAGGTCCTTGATATTCTCCCCACCTAAATTAAAAAAAAAAAGTTTAAAATCACTTCAAAGTATCTGTTCTGATTGGACTGAATCTAACTGATTCTGCATATTAATAGATGCAATGTTCTGGGGAATACTCAAGTCAATTGGTGTGATTTAAGCTTCATTTAAACTATTCCCTAAGGTGAGAGGTCTCCTCTTTATGTCTGTTCTGGAGACTACTATATATTTTTTATAAACCTGAGACTGGCATTATCTTAAAAAGCTTAAAAGGATGCTATTAAATGCTATTGGACTCTAAGGGCTTAAGATAATTGTCTATCATCATTTCCTTTAAACTGTAGTGTATGTTCTAATTTATATGATAGAGCTTGGGGAAAAGGTGAAACAATAGATGCAATTCTTGGCACATCAATTAAAGGAATAAATTATATTTAATGTTAATTTTATAAGGGTATGCTCTTATCCTAAAACAGAAATTATTTAGATCTAAAAATTTTAGTAGTTTGCACTTTGAATATTCTATTTGTGATGTAATCATAATCAGCATGGTAAAAAAAGGTTTAAATTCCAGTCATCTAGTATAATAAACATTTTTTTTCTGACCATGAATTGTTTATCATTTTAAATATTTCACAAAATAAGACAATCTAATAGCCACTTTTGAGTAGACAGTGAAGGGATAGATAAAATGTAAACTTGGCTTTGTAGTTTAAATGGGTAAAAATGTTAAAATTGATAAATTTAAGTATCCTTATAGAAAGTGAAAGTGAAAGAAAGTGAAGTCTCTCAGTTGTGACCGACTCTTTGCGACCCCAGGGACTGTAGCCCACCAGGCTCCTCTGTCCATGGGATTCTCCAGACAAGAGTACTGGAGTGGAGTGCCATTTTCTGATTTTTATTCTTATGGCCTACTTAGCTAAATTCATATCTTGAGGTCATTTAATTTAGCAAACTTCAAATTGAGTTTTTTTTTTTTAAGCATTTGTAGCTATTCTTCCATTTGATTAAATAAAAAGAAAAATAAGTAAAAAAATCTTCTTATATGGATTACCATTACCATTTAGGGCATGTAACAAGCAGAATAAGCTACAAAATCATAGTATTTAAAAACAGTCAGAGTGCTGAGGACCCAAAGATCTCATAAAGAAAGTTCTGGGTAAATACAATCCCTTACTAAAGACAAAGAGACCCATGTCTATGTTCATATATGTTTGAATGCTAGAAGGAAAAATCTACCACAGAGAGAAATAAGGAAAAATAATCTGATTTTTCAATGAACCAGAGGTAGCATATGCATTATACATACTAAAATGACAACTACAACAGAAATCATAGCCATTTACAGATTACTTGCAATTGTTGCAGACACCTTGAAATAGTGTTTGTAACTTCTTTGAAATTATGTCATTTATTAGGCTTACTGTTATACCTTTTTTATTTACTATCTAATAAGTACATATTTGGAGAAGGCAATGGCACCACACTCCAGTACTCTTGCCTGGAAAATCCCATGGGTGGAGGAGCCTGGAAGGCTGCAGTCCATGGGGTCGCTGAGGGTCGGACACAACTGAGCGACCTCACTTTCACTTTCAAGCCCTTCAGTTATCTGTGTTTTATTAAAGTTAATTTATTAAGTGTTTTTGGTGTTCAGTCACTAAGTCACATCAGACTCTTTGCAACCCCATGGACTGCAGCATGCCAGGCTCCTCTGTCCTACCCCATGATTTTGCTCAAATTTATGTCCATTGTGTTGGTGATGCTATCAAACCATCTCATCCTCCACCAGCCTCTTCTTTTACCTTCCAATCTTTCCCAGCATCAGGGTCTTCTCCAGTGAGTTGGCTCTTCCCAACAGGTGGCCAAAGTATTGCAGCTTCAGCTTCATCATCAGTACTTCCAGTGAATATTCAGGGTTGATTTCCTTTAGGATTGACTGTTTTGATCTCCTAGCAGTCCAAGGGACTCTCTAGAGTCTTCTCCAGGACAACAGTTCAAAAACATCAATTTTTCAGCACTCAGCCGTCTTTATGGTCCAACTCTTTATGGTGTTGTTTTTCAGTTGTTTTGTTATGTCAGACTCGACACCATGGACTGCAGCACACCAGGCTTCCTTGTCCTTTACTGTCTCCTGGAACTTGCTCAAACTCAAGTCCATCGAGTTGGTAATGCCATCCAACTATCTTGTCCTCAGTCACCCCATTCTCCTCCTGCCTTCAATCTTTTCTAATGAGTTGGCTCTTTTCATCAGCCTCTTTTACAATGAGTCAGCTCTTCACATCAGGTGGGCAAAGTGTTGGAGCTTCAGCTTCATTCCTTCCAATGAATATTCAGGGTTGATTTCATGTAGGGCTGACCAGTTTGATCTCTTTGCAGTCCAAGGGACTCTCAAAAGTCCTCTCTAGTACCACAGTTCAAAAGCATCAATTCAGTGCTTGACCTTCTTTATGGTCCAACTCTCACATCCATACATGATGACTGGAAAACCATAGCTTTGACTAGATGGACCTTTGTTGGCAAAGTAATGTCTCTGCTTTATAATATGCTGTCTAGATTTCTAATGGTTTTCCTTCCAAAGAGCAAGCATCTTTTAATTAAATGGCTGCAGTCACTGTCCACAATGATTGGAGAGCCCAAGAAAATAAATTTGTCATTTCTTTCATTTTCCCCCTTCTATTTGCCATGATGTGATGGGACTGGATACCATGACCTTAATTTTTTAATGTTGAGCTTTAAACCAACATTTTCACTATCCTTTTTCACCCTCATCAAGAGAAATTTTAGTTCTTCACTTTTTTCCATTAGAATGTTATCATCTGCATATCTGAGGTTGTTCATATTTCTCCCAGTAATCTTGATTCCACCTTCTGAGTCATCTAGCCTGGCATTTCATATGATGTACTCTGCATATGAGTTAAATAACCTGGGTGAAAATATACAGTCTTGTCATACTCTTTACCAATTTTGAGACAATTTATTGTTATATGTCCAATTCTAACCATTTCCTCTTGAATCATATATAGGTTTCTTAGGAGACAGGTAAGATGTTCTTGTATTCCATGTCTTTAAGAATTTTCTACAGTTTGTTGTGATCCACACATAAGAGTCTTTAGCATAGGTAGAAGTAGAAGTAGATGTTTTTTCTGGAATTCCTTTGCTTTCTCCATGATCCAATGAGTGTTGGCAGCTTGCTCTCTGGTTCCCCTGCCTTTTCAATACCCGGCTTGTACATCTGGAAATTCTTGGTTTACATACTGCTGAAGCCTAGCTTGAAGGATTATGAGCAAAACTTTGCTAGTATGTGAAATGAGTGCAATTGTATGGTAGTTTGAACATTCTTTGGTATTGCCCTACTTTGGGATTGGAATGAAAGCTGACCTTTTCCAGTCCTGTGGCCACTGCTGAATTTTTCAGATTTGCCGGCGTATTGAGTGCAGTGCTTTACCAGCATCATCTTTTAGGATTTCAATTAGCTCAGCTGGAATTCCATTATCTTCATTAGCTTTGTTCACACTAATGCTTTCTAAAGCACACTTGACTTCATACTCCAGGATATCTGACTCTAAGTGTGTGACCACACCATCCTGGTTAGCCAGCTCACTAAGACCTTTTTGGTACCATTCTTATTTGTTCTTGCACCTGTTCTTAATTTTTCTGCTTCTGTTGATCCTTATTATTTCTGTCCTTTATCGTGCCCATCCTTGCATGAAATTATACCTTGATATCTCTAATTTTCTTGAAGTGATTTCTAGTATTTACCATTCTATTGTTTTCCTTTATCTCTTTAGTAGTAGTGTTACTTGCTCAGTTGTATCTGACTCTTTTGACCACATGGCCTGTAACCTGCCAGACTCCTCTGTCCATGGGATTTTCCAGGCACGAATACTGGAGTGGTTTGCCATTTCCTTCTTCAGAGGATCTTCCCAACCCAGAGATTGAACCAGGGTCTTCTGCATTGCAGGCAGATTCTTTACTATCTGAGCTACAGGGAAGTTCCTTCTATTTCTTTGCATTGTTCATTTAAGAAGGCCTCCTTATCTCTCCTTGCTATTTTCTGGAATTCTGCATTTGGTTGGATATATCTTTCCATTTCTCCCTTGCCTTTCACTTCTCTTCATCCCTCAGCTATTTTTAAAGTCGCCTCAGACAACCAGTATGCCTTCATGCATTTTTTTTTTCTTTGCAATGATTTTGGTCACTGCCCCTTGCACACTGTTATGTACCTCCATCCATAGTTCCTCAGGAACTCTGTCTGTCAGATATAATCCCTTGAATCTATCCATCACCTGCACTATATAATCATAAAGGATTTGATTTGGGTCATACTTGAATGTCTTAGTGGTTTTTCATACTTTCTTCCATTGAAGCCTGAATTTTGCAATAAGCATCTCGTAATCTGAGCCACAGTCAACTCCATATCCTGTTTTTGCTGACTGTGTTGAACTTCTCCATCTTTGACTGTAAAGAATATAATCAAATCTGATTTCAGTATTGACCATCTGGTGATGTCCATGTGTAGAGTTTTCTCTTATATTATTGGAAGAGGGTATTTGCTATGACCAGTGTGTTCTCTTGGCAAAACTCTGTTAGCTGTTGCCCTCATTCATTTTGTACTCCAAGGCTAAACTTACCTGTTATTATGGGTTATCTCTTGACTTCCTACTTTTGCATTCCAATCCCCTATAATAAAAAGAACTTTTTTTTTTTTGGTGTTAGTTCTAGAAGGTGTTGTATGTCTTCATAGATCTGGCCAACTACAGCTTCTTTAGCATCAGCAGTTTGGGCATAGACTTAAATTAGTGTGATATTGAATGGTTTGCCTTGGAAATTATCCAAGATCATCCTGTCATTTTTGAGACTGCATTAAGTACTCTTGTTAACCAAAAGGGCTATTCTATTTCTTCTATGAGATTTTTGCCCATAGTATTAGATATAATAGTCAACTGAATTAAAATTTCCCATTTCTATCCATTTTAGTTCACTGATTCATAAGATGTTGATGTTCAGTCTTGCCATCTTCTGCTTGATCACATCAAATTTACCTTGATTTATGGCCTTAACCTTCCAGGTTCCTATGCAGCATTGTTCTTTACAACAGCAGCCTTTACTTTCACCATCAGACACATCCACAACTGGGTATCATTTCCACTTTGGCTCAGTTGTTTCATTCTTTCTAGAGCTATTAGTAATTGCCCTCTGCTCTTCCCAAGTAGCACATAGCATATTGGACACTTTGTGACTGTGGTGAGAGTCGAGGGTACTCATCTATCTGTGTCATATCTTTTTGCCTTTTCATACTGTCCATGGGGTTCTCTAGGCAAGAATACTGGAGTGAGTTGTCATTCCCTCCTCCAGCGGACCATGTTTTGGGAGAACTCTTTACTATGACTCATCTGTCTTGGGTGATCCTGCACTGCAAGGCTTATAGCTTAATTGGGTTATACAAGTCCCTTCACCATGACAAGGCTGTGATCTATGAAAGGGTTATTAAGTGTACCTCTATGTATATTTGTGGTAGTGACTGGATAATTTAATCCCACTAACCCATGTCTTAGATAATATGTATATTAATTATAGACCTAACCCTAAAAACCGCCCACCTCATCTATCATTTGATCTCATCCCCTGTCTAGTGACTGGAGAAAGTGAGAGCGTTTGCTAATCTGGGCCTGATCAAAATGGGTTAGAATTGCCTGACCCCAAACCAACCCCGTTTCAGCACTTACACTCAGAACCAATGAGAACTGATGTTAATGAGAAGTAACAATTCCTTAAATTGTTACCAATGAGAACTGATGTTAATGAGAAGTAACAATTCCTTAAATCACTGGAACTCAGTGTGTATCTATTATAGCAGCTTGTGATCTCATAACTAGTATAACAGTTTATAATTTATATTGTCTTGTACTAAAATAAAGAACATGTAATGAATGGACAGGTTTAGGACTTCCCTGGAGCTCAGGCTGGTAAAGAATCTGCTTGCAATGCAGATCTGGGTTCAATTCCTGGGTGGGGAAGATCCCCTAGAGAAGGGATAGGCTACCCAGTATTCTTGGGCTTCCCTGGTGGCTCAGATGATTAAGAATCCTCCTGCAATGTGGGAGACCTGGGTTCAATCCCTGGGTTGGGAAGATCCCTGGAGGAGAGTATGGCAACCCACTCCAGTTTTCTTGCCTGGAGTACCCCATGAACAGGAGAGGCTGCTGGGCTATAGTCCATGGCATCACAGGGACTTGGACACACCTGAGCAACTAAGCACAGCACAGAACAATAGAAACATTTAAAAAAGGAAACATGGCATTCTTTCTCAGTTTCTGCTTTTTTGTGGAGATCTTGATATAGTTTTATTATAATTCTGTGTTAATCATGCTTTTGATTTAAGTGTCTCCTTGTTCTACCAGTGTTATCCCATTTTGCAAGGAAAGAAATGCTCTTTATATCTTATATAGTGCTTAGCAATGTGTTATGTATAATTTCTGATAAATAAATATTATTCTTACAAAATAAAAACTTATTTAACTGACCATGTTGCTATATTCCACTTGTAGGGAGCATCACATAACTATCTGAACATATTTACACATTTACATTATCTTACTTTATAGAAAAAGTTCAAAAACAGATATATCAATTTAAAGCATACCACACAGAAAGAAAGAAGAATGGCAATACTCTTTGGAAATTTTTTGACTGAATAATAAAACATTTATTAGAAGACTTCTATATTTAAGTATCATGTGATATAGTGATTATAAAAAGATACAAACTTATATTTCCTGATGCTGTATTCTAGTTAAAAAATAATTGAAAATTACAGTGAAAGCCACATTAATAGAGAAGTGATATTATAAGCAAATCACATACTAATAATGGAGGACTAAAACCATAAACTACTCTAAACTGCTCATGGTATGAAAATAGCTTAAAACAAAATCTCAGAGAAATGATTTTTTGTGGATTTTGAAACATTCTGGCCAAGAAAAGGTCAGGGCAGGGGGTGGGGGGTTGGTGGGGATTTTTCCCAAACAGAAAAAGTAGCTGTGAAAAGGCATGAAAATATGAGCAAAGCAATGCCTCTTCAAGGAAGGATAATATTTCAGATATTAGCCAAAACTGTGGTAGGCAGGGTCAAACCCTGAAGTGCTAAGGATATCATTCAAAGTTTATGGACTTTAACCAGAAAGCTGTGTATTAGATGTCATTGGCATATTTTAGTCTGTTACATGACATGATCACTTCTACCACTTCTTACTGTGTCCGCCAGCCTTGTTACCAACCATGACAATCTCATCAGAGAAATCAAAAGCTTCTTAGCTGTTGTCTGTTGTTAATTTCATTTCCCTGAAGTCTATTTTTATGTAGCAAGCACAGTATTTCACAGTAGCTTTAGTGTGATAATGTTTCTCCTGTGCTTAAAACTTCCAGAAGATAACAGTGAAATCAGAAAATAAAAGTCAAATTTGTTTCCATGACCTACATGAGTGGGATGCTGTCTACCTCCCTAAGACCATATCCTACAACTACTCATTTCCTATTTTCTTGCTACACTGGGCCACATTCTCTCTCTCTCTCTCTCTTTTTTTTAAGGATCTTATTTTTTTTCTCTTCGGTATTATGCACAGATTGAATAAAAGATTCTTCTAAGTTCATAGCATCTTTTAATCACTGGAGTCTATGCTAAGTCTATGATTGATTTTTAATCATTTATTCAGTCACTACACTCTTACAGTTTTATAACCATCACCTAGTATCCGTTCTTGTATAAAAATAACCATTCTCATGTGTTTTTCTTATAATATATTCTTGCAAAAGGGGATTTCTTCTCTTGTGCACATATTTTTGTTATTATTTCTGTACAGTTTGTTTTGCTATACATTTTATACTTCTTTCAGTAACAACTTTCTTTTTTAAGACCCATTCATGTTGCTAATTGTGCATCTAATCTATTATCCCAGGCAATAGACATGTTCCTTCTTTCTTTAATGGGGGCTTCCCAGGTGACATATGGTAAAGAATATACCTGCCAATGTAGGAGATGCAAGAGATACAGGTTTGATCCCTGGGTTGGGAAGATCCTCTGGAGTAGGAAATGGCAACCCACTTCAGCATTCTTACCTGGTAAATTTCCAATGGACAGAGGAGACTGGTGGGCTACAGTTCATGTGATCACAAAGAGTCAGACATGACTGAGCATGCACCTAATTCTTTAACTAAGGTAGCGATTGTTTTTAGCTGTTGTTTCTAGCATATTATATACTCACTAGTGGTAGTAGACAGAGTAGCTTCAATGAGGGAAGGATCTGTATTGAGTGAAAATACTTGATACATGTTATTGGTTGAAAAGATATGTTTTTGCTTCAAAATTATAGTGGTCTCCTCTATAAGTTTTCTTTCTAGACTTTCCTCAGACTCAATAGAAAATATAACATCTCACAGAAACTTTGAACCCAATTGGCTATGCTGGATCATAAAATAAGATGAAAGAGAAAAGTTCACCTTGTATCTTAAACCATTGTAGTGAACACTCCCTCCTGAGAAACATTGACTGTGGATTGTGGAAAGGATGGCAAGATGGCAGATAAGGACGTTTTGGAAAAGTGAGCAACATTTCATGTAACTTTCTGACACTTTAGGACACGTATATCCCAGGTCTCTATAAAGCAGACCTGTTTAATGAGAAAATGATACTAGGAATGCCTTAGCTTACAGCTTTGTTGATCAGGTTATTCACAATTCATAGTGGAAAGCTAGGGTCCCAGTTTCATGTTTCACTTCATGATCAGGCATACAGTCTCCACAAGGATTCCTTGGAGAAGGGAGTGGCAACCCACTCCAGTGTTCTTGCCTGGAGAATCCCATGGACAGAGGAGCCTGGTGGGCCATGGTCCATGGGTGTCTCAAAGAGTTGGACATGCACACAGAGTCTGGTAGAAAACCAAGAATTATTTTCCATCTCTAGTAAATACAGCTTATTAAACAATCTACCAAATATGAGTCATTTCTTTCTTTGAGTTTCTGTTTAGAAAATGAGGATAATCCATCAACATAATGGACCAGTGTGGTGGCCTTTGGGAGGGTGAGATAATCCATGTTCCTGCAGAATAAACTGTAGCCAACACTGAAGAACTGATATAAATATGAAGCAGGATGATCAGAGTCTACCACTGCCTCTGGTGCTCTCTCTGTGCACTGGGGCAGGTTTCTAAAGCAATGGCCATATTAAGAGTTGCATAGAGCCAGCTGAGGGCTCTATAATAAATTTAAGTAACAGTAGAACACCTGGAAGGATAGGATTTTTATCATGATTTATATCTGCTTACCATAACAATATCTTTCAGAATATCCAAAATAAGAACATTATACATTCAGTTAACTGATATTTACTAGGACTTTAGTAGTGGGAATAGTGGGTCACTGCCTCCAAACTTGGAAACTATCCAAAAACAAAGGACAAATTTACTGTCAGGCTTAAACACCATGGGCTGCCCAGGCTTATCTGCTCTAGGATTGTCCCTAAGGGATAGGGTTTCTGGTTGGCTCAGCTCTTCCTCCTGGGATTCAACTAGGAATGTGAAGCACAGAGTTTTTTTCTGATATATCCTTCAAGACATGACCTGTGCTTACATTCTATTTAGTTTCCAGTGTCTTCCACCCTACCCCAACTTCACAACAAGAGGAAAGGAAAATAACTTTAATTATATTGAAAAATCATATTGCATTATTTTAAAAGTGCTCTGATCACAGAAAGTAGCCAATAGCTATCTTGATCTGCATGCCCATTTTAGAGTTATACTGAATAACTCAATTTACTTATGAATTGTCTTCATGGTATTTGATTCTCTCCTTTGTCTGAACATAGTGCTAGCAAGTCACTTTGATTTCTTCCTTAAGTTTGAAAGATTGGAGAATAAACTCTGAGAATAATAATGACACAGGTGTTAAGATTACTTGACTTTAGAATATTTAATACTTTCAAATAATTGTTGTTCAGTTGCTAAGTCGTGTCTGACTCTTTGTATGGACTGCAGCATACCAGGTTTTCCTGTCCTTTACTATCTCCCGGAGTTTACTCAAACTCATGTCCTTTGAGTCAGTGATGCCATCCAATCATCTCAACCTCTGTCACCCCATTCTCCTCTTGCCTTCAATCTTTCTCAGCATCAGGGTCTTTTCCAATGAGTCAGCTCTTCTCATCAGATGGCCGAAGTTTGGAGCTCCAGTTCAGCACCAGTCCTTCCAGTGAATGTCCAGGGTTGATTTCCTTTAGAATTGACTGGTTTGATCTTCTTGCTGTCCAAGGGACTCTCAAGAGTCTTCTCCAGCACCGCAGTGCAAAAGCATCAATGCTTTGGTGCTCAGCCTTCCTTATAGTTCAACTCTCACATCCATACATGACTACTGGAAAAATCATAGCTTTGACTGTACGGACCTTTGTTGGCAAAATGATGTCTCTGCTTTTTAATACACTGTCTAGGTATCTCAGCTATTTTTTGAAATAATTGTAAAATATGAATTCTGAAGAGGAATAAACATTATGTGACTTTTAATTTTATGAAATCATTTTCTAAAGGGAAATATTTTTAAAAGAAAAAGAAAAATTAATAGTGCATATTTTCACTATATAAAATACCATTGTTTATAGACTATCATCCTACAATAAAATTTTACTAAAAGAACTTTGTTATAATTTGGAAAATAATCTTTGAGAAGATCATAAAGTAACCTGTAAAATTAAGCTGGATAAATGTTTCATAACAATGGAATAGCATAAGTCAAGGCTATTTTAGGATGCCCTTTAGAAACACAAACCGGATAAAACAGCAATTTCTTTTGAAAGGAAAATCAGATTCTCCCACTCTAATATAAATGAGCAGAGGATTTCTCCAAAAGCTTTTAATCCACTCCAGCAGTCAATCTTCTTATAGACAGAGCTGTCCTATTATTCAGACATTCTAAGTAAAATTCTACCTGAATTAATGGTGATTGCATTGTAATAAGGTAATAAGAACTGGTTTATATGTGTAAATTCTGTTCCTTTAATTGTGGATGGAATGTATGATAAAGTCCATTATAAAACAAAAAATATTCATAGTACTGGCAAGTCACTTCTAGTCAGAGTACATATATAGTTTTTTTCTGGCTTAAGGTTCCTAGTATAACCCACTTAGTGTCAATGGGGATTTGAGAACATCTCTCCCCTTTATTCAGCTCACTTAAAACAACTCAAGAAAAAATATTCTTTAATCTTGGCTGTTGGGTCCACCCCATGTGACCTGATTATTCTTTATTTCAACCTCAATTGCTCCGTTTCCCTCACCCCACGCCCATGCTCTCACCTCAGGATTTAAGAGTCAGTCATTTCCAAGTAACATGTAATTACGCTACTTGATGTACTGGGTTTGTATTAATATTTTATGGGTGAGGAATAAAAGGGGGAAAAAACAGTCTCTTACACTGGCCCACCTCCAGGTGATTTATCTTGATGTATTTTAGCTCTGTGGCCTTATTTTAAAATGGTCTCTGTTGAATTTGCCTCTGCCCTAAATTTTCTACTTTTATTCAGTTTTCCATGAAAAAGGAGTTTTTAAAACAGCTGTCTCACTATATGTTTTACATAAATTGAGTTACAACAACAACAACAAAAAACCATTCTGAAGGGAACTGCATTTCTGATATATCAGAAAATATACTTCACTTTTCTAAAAGCTCTGATTTGTATTATTCCTTAACATAAAGAAAAAAACTCACTGTTCTTCTAATTTCTTGAGTCATGTTCTACTAATCTTTCTTTTGACTGTTTATATGTGTCTCTCAGAATATGTCAGTTATTATCAGTCCATGGGATCGCAAAGAACCGGACACAACTGCATGACTGAACAACAAAAATCAATCTGTTCCAATTATTTTCTCATTTCACTTATGATATTTTAATCAGTCATGTCTGACTCTTTGTGACCGTATGGACTGTGGCCCACCGAATTTCTCTTCACATGGAATTATCTAGGCAAGAATATGGGAGTGGGTTCCCATTTTCTCCTCCAGGGCATCTTCCCAACCAAGGGATTGAACTTGGGTCTCCTATATCACAGGCAGATTCTTTCTGCCTGAGCCACAAGAGGAGCCCCCAAATGATGAATGGTTCGATTATATATTATCATCCTTCTCCTCTCCCGCAATGTACTCAGCATCAATGAAAATTTATCTGTTGTGCCCTAAGAGTTATCTCTCTTTCACACTTCCACTGAGGTTGTATATTTTTTGAGTTATGTATTTTTGAGAAACAGTTGGGTCTCTATTAGTCTCTACTTACACCCTAGGATTTCAAAGTTGTTATTCTGGTCCCAAGAGTCTATCAGAACAGGGAATTCTATACAGCAAGTGCGTGTTCTATGCATCACATGTTTTTCTCAGTTCTTTCACCGAATGCTGACATGATAATTCCTTCATATTTTGTCACCTCTTCATTTTTCATTAAATATTTTAAAAAATATATTTTATAAACAATTGTATTATTTTATTCATGAGATTTTACAAGCATTCCAGCCCATAATTTCCTCCCCATTCTCCAAAGGAAGAATATATGCTTCAGTTTTCTGGAGGTGTCCAATCAAGAGATGTTGGTAGGCTTGTGATAAGATATTAGCCAAGTGATTTGATTGGATACTGAATAAACGATGCTTATAGTACTATATGGGAATTGTGGGGAAATAGATGAGAATAAAGTTTCAATGAGTGTCACTAACACTAAAATCATGTGTGTGTGTGTGTGTGTGTGTGTGTGTGTGTTTGTTTTCTCCTTTGCATTTGCTTTTTTTCTGAACTCACCCGTATTAAGTTTATATTTCAGGAGTGTAATGTCTTCTACTATTTTAAGCACACTACTCAGTTTCATGAATTTTTCAACTATGTCCTTTATTGCCTCATGTTATTTTGGGGATTTATTTTTATCTCTTGTTGAAGGAGGGTTTTCCCCTGATGTCTGATTATTCCAGGCTATTAGATAATATTATGAGCAAAAAGGCTCATTCTGAACCCTGGTTATTTGGAAGGAACTTGTTAGTCATTGATTCTGACTAGTGGAAATGCAGGGGTGGGGACATTTCTTTAGGGAATAAATTTTAATGTCACTACCTGTAGGCTTTCTTTGTGAGCTGGCCATTTCTCCTGGAAAGGAAGGCAGCATTAGGGAAAAGGCCTTACCATTCTGTTTACAGGCTTTCACCTAATCCTGCTGATTTTAACGTGATAGCACACAGTGGTTCTCATCTTCCACCGGTGTCTATGTTATGAAGAGAAAATTTTTTTTTCAAACTCTTCCTAGAATAAACTTTTGAAGTCCTATTATAGGAAGAAGGAGAAGTTGTAAGCCCCATGAGATGATAGAAGGAATCTTGACTTCAAGTGGTTCTTATTCACAGTTTTGACCCTTCCGTTTTGTATCTTTTCCCCACATCTCTGAGTCAGTGACTGCTAATATACTACTTTGTTACTGTTGTCGTTTAGTCACTCAGTCATGTCTAACTCTTTTGACCCCATGGGCTGTTTTATGCTAGGCTCCTCTGTCCATGGGATGTCCCAGGCAAGAGCACTGGAATAGGTTGCAGGTTCTCTTCCAGGGGATCTTCCTGACTCAGGGATCAAACCTGCATCTTCTGCATTGGCAGGCACATTCTTTACCGCTGAGCTACCTGGAAAGCCCAAATATCCTGCTACAAGTCCATAAACTGAACTGAGTTTTGAAATAAATGTTACATTTTTCTGGTTTTGCTTGAAAAACTAATATATTTCCTTTGGAAGTGTTTTCTACCTATATTCTTACCAGTGAGAGGCAGGAGGACATATGTGGAATTTTTAAAGACATTTGCTTCAACATTGCTGACTCTACTAGATTAAGGCTTCCCAGGGGGTATTAGTGGTAAAGAACCTGCCTGCCAATTCAAGAGACATAAGAGATATCAGTTTGATCCCTGGGTCAGGAAGACCCCCTGGAGGAGAACATGGCAACCCGCTCCAGTATTATTGCCTGGAGAATCCCATGGACAGAGGAGCCTGGCAGTTTACAGTTCATGGGGTCCCCAAAGTGTTGGACATGACTGGAGTGATTAGCACTCCCAGTAAATTGTATTTTTGCCATGTTTTTGTTCTTCTGTCTTCTAACTTGTGATGAGTATATGATGACTGAGATGTCCACAATCATCTTCGCTTATGAGGGCGACCAGAGGATGGCAGCAAGGCAGTGGGGTGGTGAATAAGAAACTTGGAGTCAGAATGTGTAACAGCACCACATAGGATCTGAGCTGCCTACCTCATTTTTTTTTTTTTTTCATGAAAGAGAAATAAAATTTTATCTTGATTTAGTCATTTTATTTTTGACTTTTAAAATTATATAGGATTGAATTTAACTGAAAGAAAAATTGCTTTCAATGACATTTGTTGATTCGGATTCCTGAGACATTGCTTAGTTTTGTGACATAAATATTCTTATTCTTCATGCTGGTTCTCCTGTGTCTTCAGGTTTTTCTCTTGTTCTATTTGCCAAATCGGTTATCTGTCAACCATAGTGTGTTTCCACCTTTAAACCTTCTATTATTACTGTTTTTTTGGTTATTGTTGTTTATTGTTTTCTTGAATTTTGTCTCTGCTATTTCAGTGATATTTAGGGAAGGACCAGGTAAAATATTTAATATGCCATATTTACCAATGTTATTGTATTTATAACTTATGAAATATTATCTTAATGAAATATCATCCAGAGATTGCAATAAGCTATGCAAATGGATACTGTGGTATGCAGAATAATCATCACCACCACCTCACCACTACTCACTACCAGTTGTTCATTTCCTAATCCTTGGGGCTATTGACTATGGTATATGATGTGGCAAATGAGAATTAAGATAGTAGATAGAATTGAGGTTATGATCAGCTGACCTTCAAATAGAATATTCTGGATTATAGGAGCAATGTGAAAACAAAGACCGTGTATTATGTAAGAAGGAGGCAGAGGGTCAGTCAGGCTGGTGCAACACGAGAAAGCCTTTGCTGGCCACCACTGGCTTTGAAGAAGAGGAAGGAGGTGAATCACAGGTAGTGTTTGGAAGAAGGAAAGGCAAGAGAACTGGTTCCTCCTACCTAGAGAGTCCAGAAAGAAACTCAGCCTGCTGATACTTTGATTTTAGTCCACTTTGAAACTATAAAATACATTTTGTTGTTGCCAGCCATTAAGTTTGTTGAAGTTTGTTAAGACAGGTTAAGACAGCCCCTAGAGAAAACCACTGTGCTTCTCATTTACTCATACAAACATTATTTCTGACACCAGATATATGGGTTTTTCCACCACAGCAAGCAATTTTCTGTGAACCAGCTAGGTGTCTTACAACTCAGTTCAATTCTGACAATAACCTGGGTTAGTGCAGATAGAGGTTAAGGGCTCAGTCTCATAAAAATGTTCCTTGCCTCAGACACCAATTGCAAGCGGTACATTGCAGTACTTCATAACTTCTATCCAACGTGGCTACAAATCAGAAGGTCCCATATAACAAAACGAATACAGTATTGTAAAGCAAAACAAACTAAAAAATAAAAATTAATAAAAAAAAAAGAAGGTCCCATAATTCCTTCCTTGGATTAAATCATTTGCTAGAAGAGCTCACAGAACTCAAACATATAGGTTTACTTATGATTGACAGTTTATTATGTAATAAAAGGCATGATAGAAGATGCAGGTGACTGTTCAGATGAATGAATAAAGATAAAAGGTATAGCTGACCCTGCCTGGATGAATGAATAGTGCTGGGTCTGGAAAAGTCCAGAGTTTAGGAGCTTCTGTTCTCATGGAGTTGGGTGGTGCCACCCTTCTGGAATCCTGAATGTATTCACTAACATGAAGTTCCAAACCCCACACTGTTGGGATTCTTACGGATGCTTCATTGCGTATATATGATTGGTTACTGACTCCATTTCCAGACCCTCTCTGGAGAACAGGAGTTGGGGCTGAAAACTTCTGATCAAAGCTTGATCTTCCTGGTGATCAGGCCCCACTCAGAACTGAACAAGAGTTGTCTTACTAGAACAAAGGATGTTCCTATCACTGAGAAAACTACAAGATCTCTGTGTCAGGAACCAGGGTCAAAGACTATATATTAGACAAAGGTTCTCCTATAGCAATATATATATTCTACTATTTTGTAAGTAGCCAAAGGAAACTAATACATACATTAGCTTTTACCCCCTCTGTTATCAGCTTAGTTAGATTTTTTTTTTTTTTTTTTATTCACATTAGGAAGTGGAAGTGAAAGCATGCTTTACTGCAGGTTCACATGTGAGGCAGGGAGGTGCAAAAGGCGGTGAGATGAGAGACAGAAAGATACAGAGGGAAAACACACTCATGTGCTTGTGATGGAGAAGGAAACCAGATGATTCTTGATGTGTTATTCAAATGGAAACAAGTTTTTTAAACAAGTTTGTGAGTGAAGGACACGATTATTTGCTGAAAGGGTATGCTGAAAAAGAACAAACCTGGGGGAGAAAGACCATGATTTTGGTTTACACATATTGACTTTAAGATGCCCAAGATGATACATCAAATAGACTGTTGGGCATTTAAGTCTGGAACTAAACATAGAGCACACGATTTCTCCCACTTTCCTCTTTCTCGCTGCAGGACTTCTGCTGCTAATTTATTTTGCATAATAATAAAAATGTCATTCCATCCAATAAAAGCAACAAATGGAAACATTAAAGGTATTGTGCTGTGAACATTTCAATCACTTAGTTGTGTTGAATTTCTTGCAACCCTGTGGACTGTAGCCTGCCAGGCTCCTCTGTTCATGGGATTTCCCAGGCAAGAGTACTAGAGGGGGTTGCCATTTCCTTCTCTGGGGGATCTTCCAGACTCAGGGATCAAACCCATGTCTTCCGCTTGGCAGGTGGATTCTTTATGACTGAGCTACCTGGGAAGGCCAAAAGGTATTATAACCAAGAGCAAAACAATTAAAAGAAAACATTAATTTTTCCCTGGTTATTTTTCTGGAGTTACGTTAAATATTATCTCAAATTTATGCCAGTTCTTCTTTACATGATTTATAGTACTAAGTCTCTTTACAGTCCTGACAGTTAATGTTTCTGAAAAACACTCTCTGATTTGTCTTGCTGATGCCTGAGCTTCTGCTGAGATGTGCTTATATTACCTTGTTCAATTAGAAAACAGTCAGTCTTCTTTGAAAACCCAGTTGCAATTTTCCATCCCTTCTAACATCCTAGTTAACACCTTCCAGTTGGATTTTTTGGCTTCTAATGTGCTCTCTTATCACCTCACATTAACCAGATAAAACTTAAAGAATTTTTTTATGACACCACAATCAAGCCATTATGGTTAGAGGGTGTACAATGTAGTGCCCTAGATAGAATTTCTGGTGAATAAAATCCACAGAATCTGGAAGAATGTGAGGGGAAAAAAAGTTTCAATTTGAGATATACATTAAAAGCCTTTAAAGGGACACTACGAATAGGCTCAGTGGTAAAGAATCTGCCTGTCAAACAGGAGACAGGGGTTCAATTTTTGGGTAGGGATGATCTCCTGGAGAAGGATATGGCAACCCATTTCAATATTCTTGCCTGAGAAATCCCATGGACAGAGGAGCCTGGTGTGCTGCAGTCACAAAGAGTCAAATGTGACTTAGCCAATATACAACAAGAATGCTGAACTGATCAATAGTGGTTAATCTGCCCTTTTCTGTTATCATTATTGCCACCAATATTCCTCCCCAGGAAGACTTCAGTTCTTTACCATTTTCTATGAAGACAAGATGGAGAATCTCAGAGCATATTCTTCCTCTTGAACCATCCATCTATTTCTTCTTTCCCCTGGGTTAATTTATCTCTATTTTAACAACCAGTAACAGGCACCTTACCTTTTCTTATATTGACTGAATCACCTCAAAGTCACCTCTCTCAATTTTTTTGTGTAGAGGAGGAAAGAAGAAAATGGGTCTTTGCATAAATTTGCTGTTAGGCTGTGTTATCATGAAGATAATGAAGCTTCTTATACCTCCCAGTTTAACAATCCTTTGATCATCTTTAGTATGATGTTTCGGAGAAGGCAATGGCACCCCACTCCAGTACTCTTGTTTGGGAAATCCCATGGATGGGGGAGTCTGGTGGGCTGCAGTCTATGAGGTCGCTAAGAGTCA
>SJXQ01004434.1:22561-62543 GCA_006408695.1 Aepyceros melampus | reverse complement strand
ATTGTAAAGCAAAACAAACTAAAAAATAAAAATTAATTAAAAAAAAAAAGTTTTGCCAAGAGAACACACTGGTCATAGAAAACACCCTCTTCCAACAACACATCACCAGATGGTCAACACTGAAATCAGATTGATTATATTCTTTGCAGTCAAAGATGGAGAAGCTCTACACAGTCAGCAAAAACAAGACTGGGAACTGACTGTTGCTCAGATCATGAACTCCTTATTGCCAAATTCAGACTTAAAGTGAAGAAAGTGAGGAAAACCACTAGACTATTCAGGTATTACCTAGATCAAATCCCTTATGATTATACAGTGGAAATGAGAAGTAGATTTAAGGGACTAAATCTGACAGACAGAGTGCCTGATGAACTATGGATGGAGGTTTGTGACACTGTACAGGAGACAGAGATCAACACCATCCCCAAGAAAAAGAAATGCAAAAAAACCCAAAATGGCTGTCTGGGGAGGCCTTAAAAATAGCTGTGAAAAGAAGAGAAGTGAAAACCAAAGGAGGAAAGGAAAGATATACCCATTTGAGTGCATAAATCCAAAGAATAGCGAGGAGGGATAAGAAAGCCTTCCTCAGTGAGCAATGCAAAGAAATAGAGGAAAACAATAGAATAGGAAAGATTAGAGATCTCTTCAAGAAAATTAGAGATACCAAGGGAACATTTCATGCAAAGATGGGCTCAATAAAGGACAGAAATGGTATGGACCTAACAGAAGCAGAAGATATTAAGAAGAGGTGGCAAGAATACACAGAAGAACTGTACAAAAAAGATCTTCATGACCCAGATAATCATGACCCAGACATCCTGGAATGTGAAGTCAAGTGGGCCTTATGAAGTATCAGTACAAACAAAGCTAGTGGAGGTGATGGAATTCCAGTTGAGCTATTTCAAATCCTCAAATATGATGCTGTGAAAGTGCTGCACTCAATATTTCAGCAAATTTGGAAAATTCAGCAGGGGCCACAGGACTGGAAAAGGTCAGTTTTCATTCCAATCCCAAAGAAAGGCATGCCAAAGAATGCTCAAACTACCACATAATTGCACTCATCTCACACACTAGTAAAGTAATGTTCAAAATTCTCTACGCAAGGCTTCAGCAATACATGAACCATGAACTTCCAGATGTTCAAACTGGTTTTAGAAAAGGCAGAGGAACCAGAGATCAAATTGCCAACATTCACTGGATTATTGAAAAAGCAAGAGAGTTCCAGAAAAACATCTATTTTTGCTTTATTGACTATGCCAAAGCGTTTGACTGTGTGGATCATAGTAAACTGCAGAAAATTCTTCAAGAGATGGGACTACCAGACCACCTGGCCAGCCTCTTGAGAAATCTGTATGCAGGTCAGGAAGCAACAGTTAGAACTGGACATGGAACAACAGACTGATTCCAAATAAGAAAAGGAGTATGTCAAGGCTGTATATTGTCACCCTGCTTATTTAACTTATATGCAGAGTACATCATGAGAAATGCTGGGCTGGAGGAAGCACAAGCTGGCATCAAGATTGCCGGGAGAAATATCAATAACCTCAGATACGCAGATGACACCACCATTACGGCAGAAAGTGAAGAAGAACTAAAGAGCCTCTTGATGAAAGTGAAAGTGGAGAGTGGAAAAAGTTGTTTTAAAGCTCAACATTCAGACAACTAAGATCATGGCATTCTGCCCCATCATTTCTTGGCAAATAGTTGGGGAAACTGTGGCTGACTTTATTCTGCTGGGCTCCAAAATCACTGCAGATGGTGATTGCAGCCATGAAATTAAAAGATACTTACTCCCTGGAAGGAAAGTTATGTCCAATCTAGACAGCATATAAAAAAGCAGAGACATTACTTTGCCAACAAAGGTCCGTCTAGTCAAGGCTATGGTTTTCCAGTGGTCATGTATGGATGTGAGAGTTGGAGTATAAAAAAAGCTAAGCACTGAAGAATTGATGCTTTTGAACTGTGGTGTTGGAGAAGACTCTTGAGAGTCCCTTGGACTGCAAGGAGATCCAACCAGTCCATCCTAAAGGAAATCAGTCCTGGAGTTCACTGGAAGGACTGATGTTGAAGCTTTGGCCATCTAATTCGAAGAGCTGACTCATTTGTAAATACCCTGATGTTGGGAAAGATTGAAGGCAGGAGGAGAAGGGGACGACAGAGGATGAGATGGTTGGATGGCATCACTGACTCAATGGACATGGGTTTGGGTAGACTCCGGGAGTTGGTAATAGACAGGCAGGCCTGGCATTTTGTGGTTCATGGTGTTGCAAAGAGTCAGACACGACTGAGTGACTGAACTGAACTGATTTTCTTTAGGATGGACTGGTTGGATCTCCTTGCAGTCCAAGAGACTCTCAAGAGTCTTCTCCAACACCATGGTTTAAAAGCATCAATTCGTTGGTGCTGAGCTTTCTTTATGGCCCAACTCTCACATCCATATATGTTTAGTTCAGTTCAGTCTCTTAGTCATGTCTGACTCTTTGCCAGCCTATCGACTGTAGCATGCCAGGCTTTCCTGTCCATCAATAATCTCAGACCTTGCTCAAACTCATGTCCATCGAGTCAGTGATGCCATTCAACCATTTCATCCTCTGTCGTCCCCTTCTCCTCCTGCCTTCAATCTTTCCCAACATCAGGGTCTTTACCAGTGAGTCAGTTCTTCTCATCAGGTGGCCAAAGTATTGGAGTTTTAGCTTCAGCATCAGTCCTTCCAATGAATATTCAGGACTGATTTCCTTTAGGATTGACAGGTTGGATCTCCTTGCTGGCCAAGGGACTCTCAAGAGTCTTTTCCAATAACACAGTTCAAAAGCAGAAATTCTTCGGCATTTGCTTTCTTTATGGTCCAACTCTCACATCCATACATGACTAGTGGAAAAACCATAGCTTTGACTAGGTGGACCTTTGTTCACCGAGTAATGTCTCTGCTTGTTTATATGCTGTCTAGGTTTGTCATAGCTTTTATTCCAAGGAGCAAGCATCTTTTAATTTCATGGCTGCAGTGACCATCTGCAGTGATTTTGGAGGCCCACCCCCACCGCAAAAAATAAAGTCTGTCACTGTTTCATTGTTTCCCCATCTATTTGCCATGAAGTGATGGGACTGGGTGCCATGATCTTAGTTTTCTGAATGTTGAGTTTTAAGCCAACTTTCTTACTCTCCTCTTTAGTTCTTGGCTTTCTGACATAAGGGAGTGATATATATATATGGTGGAGCTGAGTAATATGACATGAGTTACATAGTTCACTCTCTGCTTTATGGAGGCTCGATCATACAGAATTAAGAGTGGTGGCAGAGGCACAAAATAACAGATCATTTCAACAGTTTAGGCAAGGTAGTTGGGACCAGTTGTAATCATGGACATGTTGAAAATCGGTAAAATTTGAGATGCAATTTAGAAGTAGGACTGTAGGTCTTACTGATGGATTGGGTATAAGCTTGGTTATGGTGAGAAAGAATCGCGACTGACTTTCCAGTTTTGAAGCTGAAGAGATGGATAGATGGTAATGCCACTTACTGTGATAGAAAAGACATGGGAGAGTAGAAAGCATACATATGGGAAAAAAGAATAGCTCTCTTTGCCCTCTGTGATTTTTGAGATGCCTATTGGAAAGCCAAGTGAGTGGTGAAGTAAGCAGTTGGATCTAGGACTTTGGAGCTCAGGAGAGTTCTTGATGTGTGCCATCATTTGAGTTCCATTAGCACATAGATGGGCTTTCCTTGTGGCTCAGATGGTAAAGAATCTGCCTGCAATGCAGGAGACATGGGTTCAATCCGTGAGTTGGGAAGATACTTTGGAGAAGGGAATAGCAACCCACTCCAGTATTCTTGCATGGAGAATTCCATGGACAAAGGAGCCTGGAGGGCTACACGTCTATGGGGCCACAAAGAGTCATACATGATTGAGCACATAGATAGTATTTGAAACTGAATGGGATCATCTGAGAGATTGTAGTTAAGGATGAGAGAACCAAGGCTAGAACTCTGAAACTTTATCATGAGAAATTTGGCAGAACAAAGGAGGTCAGCAAAGACAATTGAGAAGTTATCAGTGAAAGTAGCATGTATTTAAATTTAGGAAAGGAATAATCAAGGATGTATATTGTCACCTAGCTTATTTAACTTATATGCAGTATACATCATGTGAAATGCTGGGTTGGATGAATCAGAAGCTGGAATCAAGATTCCAAGGAAAAATATCAACAACTTCAGATATGCAGATGATATCACGCTAATGGCAGAAAGTGAAGAGGAATTAAGAACCTCTCGATGAGGGTGAAAGAAGAGAGTGAAAACTCAACATGCAGAAAACTAAGATCAGGGCATCTGGTCCCACCACTTCATGACAAATACAAGAGGAAAATTGAAAGTGACAGGTTTTATTTTCTTGGGCTCCAAAATCACTGTGGGTGGTGACTGCAGCCATGAAATTAAAAGATGCTTGCTCCTTGGAAGAAAAGCTATGACAAACCCAGACAGTATATTAAAAAGCAGAGACATTACTTTGCCAACAAAGGTCCATATAGTCAAAGATATGGTTTTTGCAGTAGTCAGATATGGATATGAGAGTTGGACAAAACTAGCAAGGAGATCCAACCAGTCAATCCTAAAGGAAATCAATCCTGAATATTCATTGGAAGGACTGATGCTGAAGCTGAAATACTTTGGCCACCTGATGCGAAGATGGTAAGGAGTCTGCCTGCAATGTAGGAGACCCAGGTTTAGTCCCTGGGTCGGAAAGATCCCCTAGAGAAGAGCTGACTCATTTGGAAAAGACCCTGATGCTGGGAAAGACTGAGGGCAGGATGAGAAGGGGATGACAGAGGATGAGATGGATGGCATCACTGACTCAATGAACATGAGTTTGAGCAACTCTGGGAGACAGTGAAGGACAGGGAAGCTTGTCATGCTGCAGTCCATGGGGTGACAAAGAGTCAGATATGACTTAGCAACTGAACAACAACAACAAAATTGTTAACTCCTTTTTATCCTCCCCATTTTAATGGGGATGGTAATATGGCTTACAGGGGTTTGACAGACTCAGCATGATATTCAAGACCAGCTGCAATCTCCTTTCCAGTTCAGTCTACCACTCTATCAGTCTGAGTACCTGGAATTCTGATTCTTTGAATGACTGGCTTTCTCCAACAGACCAAATACTTTGCGTTTGCATGGTTCTGTTCAGTTCCTCCCCAAGACTCCCTTGCCTATGGAAATCTCTTCCGCTTGGTAATCTTTTCCGCCATACCCCCAATCTGAACTAAGAGCGCCCTCTTCACTTTTCCTCAAATGGTAGATTATCATCTGGACCATGTCTTAATCCTTTCCGTTTCCTTTACTGTGCTCAGAATGGCGCTCTCCAAAGAATGGCACTTAATACGTGCTGAAAGTGTGAATGAATCTATTTTCCATTAGCAAAGGGAAGGGGTTGGGAAAGAAGGTCCCCTTCCATATTTAGATTCCATTCTGTAATTAGTTCCATTGTCAAAAGACATATATGAAATTTTTAAATAGTTGTGCTTTCTGTAAGAATGTGATTCTCCATCATTTACTATCTCAGATGCCAGAAAAATAAGTTGTTAACTCAGAGACCTATAATAGCTTGTTTCTTCTCTGGTCACCTGTTTGAATTTGCTAGGTTACCTCTTCCGTTTTCTCACCCACTTCTTAGGTTTAACCCCCAATGAAAAACACATAATATCATTTCAATTTTTACAATAGGATAGCCACATGATTTATGGCTTTGTAGTAAGCATTAGAGCTTCCCTGGTGGCTCAGATGGTAAGGAATCTGCCTGCAATATAGGAGACCCAGGTTCAGTCCCTGGGTTGGAAAGATACGCTAGAGAAAGAAATGGCAACCCACTCCAGTATTCTTGCCTGGAGAATCCCATGGACAGAGAAACTTGTTGGGTCCATGGAGTCTCAAAGAGTCAGACACGACTGAGAGACTAAAGACTAACACAACAACAAAAACAAGTAATCATTACGACATGGACCAATAAAAGTTAGTAAGAGATTTGATCCCAGCTTCAAGAGGTTTATAGTCTAGGTTGCTTTCTGAAGGGCATGCTGGACTTGTGGAATTTAAATTGAAAGTGCTTCCCAAGATTTGTCTCTAATATTTGCATGTTACTTGAAAGTGTAATCTAAAGCCCTGCCATACTATAGCTCTTAATTATTGATTCCATTACTTCTTTCTAAGAATAAAAAGCTTTGAAAGATATGTTATTATTAAATAAACATTGGAAAATACGAAAAACTAGAAATAAATGGATTATATCACAGATTCAGTTCAGTTCAGTCGCTTAGTCGTGTCCGACTCTTTGTGACCTCAAGAGCTGCAGCATGCCAGGCCTCTCTGTCCATCACCAATTCTTAGAGTCCACTCAAACCCATGTCCATCGAGTTGGTGATGCCATCCAATCATCTCATCCTCTGTTGTCCCCTTCTCCTCCTGCCCTCAATCTTTCCCAGCATCAGGGTCTTTTCCAGTGAGTCAGTTCTTCGTATCAGGTGGCCAAAGTATTGGAGTTTCAGCTTCAACATCAGTTCTTCTGATGAACACTCAGGACTCATCTCCTTTAGGATGGACTGGTTGGATCTCCTTGCAGTCCAAGGGACTCTCAAGAGTCTTCTCCAACACCACAGTTCAAAAGCATCAATTCTTCAGCGCTCAGCTTTCTTCACAGTCCAACTCTCACATCCATACATGACCACTGGAAAAACCATAGTCTTGACTAGACGGACCTTTGTCGGCAAAGTAATGTCTCTGCTTTTTAATATGCTGTCTAGGTTGGTCATAATTTTTCTTCCAAGGAGTAAGCATTTTTTAATTTCATGGCTGCAATCGCCATTAGCCACCACTAATATTTTGATGTCTTTTCCCATTTCTCATTGGAGTGTTTTTTTTTTAATTCATTGACTTTTGGGTAATTTTTTCATAGTTTTGATTGTACTCGATATTATATTAGTTGTTATGTATTATAAATCTGTTGTGTGGTAAAATGATGCAATGGTGAAGAGTGAAAACTCTGGAGTGAGACTGCCTTTTCATTGCTGGTTCTTGAATTATGGTGCTTGATCTTGCATAAGTTATTCTATCATTCTATGCTTTGGCTTTCTCATTTGTAAAATGTGAATAATACTATCCTCTCACTGAGTTATCCATTAAATAAGTTACTGAGTATGAAACACAGTGTCTGGCACAGAGGATAGACACAATAAGTCTTAGCTGATATTAATTAGAAGTGTTTCCATATAATTGTAATGATATTTTTTCCTGGAATGCTATATATTTAAATTTTTATTATTAAAATCTCATAGGTTTGTTGTTAATATCTAGAAATAAAGAGGAGATGAAAAATCAATAATTATGACTCACAATAGAAAACATCCAGAGATGTTAACTACTATTAATATTTTCATTTACATTCCTCTGAAAGTATATTTTGCACAGTTACCTGGGTATTTCATGGCCCAGCCAATAGACACAATTTTCCTGGGTCTACAATTAATATGCTTTATTCTACTGGTGACAGGAGGTGAATCATACAGGTTACAAGTCACCCTGATGTGCTCAACTCTAGTTAACAATTTTGGCATATTAGTGACAATTTTTGGATCAAGTTAAGCTTTTTTTTAAAAATAAATATCAGCAACTGAGTTATTTAATGGGTATGATCATAGACTGTAAACATCTTCATAATTTTTTGTGCTTTATGTACTTTCTTTAAAATTTTGTATACTCAAAATGGTATTCATTGACTGTAAATTGTGCGCTAATAATTCTTTGGATTACAAGTATAGTTCCCTGAATTTACAGAGGTTAAATAATAATGTATTTTCTCATTTTGGCATTCAGCAAATATCAAGTTTGCTGCCTGTGCTGTGAGCCTAAGTCAGTATTTGGAAATACCATAAAGAATATATAGATTTGTTTAGTTTTGGACGATTCTGGCCTATGACTGGGAAACAACAGTCCATGAAATTGCTAAACTATGTTTTCCTACTTTTCTGAAGAGTATAGTGAAATGGACTTTAAGTCCTGGGACATTAGTTCAATTTTTCACTAGAAGAATCCACACAGTGTAGCAAAATTAAGATGCCCTATCCCATGTAGAAGAAGTTGTGTTTTGGAATTTTTACAGACCAGGTTTAAAACCAGATTCCATTATTCCTCACTGTGTGGATTTGGGCACATTATTTGATTCCTGTGTCTCATTCATGTACATTGTAGTGATGAGAATGCCTACTTTTGTAGGAGAAATCCTACAAAATCTTTGTCAGATTTTTCATGATAATCAATGAGACAATGTATGTTATGGAGCTTGCCCTTTTATTGTTGTTTATTGTTTACTGTTGCCATGGGCGTTTTCCTGAAGCAGAAGAGCAGCCAGGAGACCTTGACAGAATGGTAAAAGTCCAAGAGCTTGTTATTGGCACAGTTCTGAGGACGCCGGCTACTTCTTCAAATTGACAGTGAGTGGTGTCCTACTTTATGAGGCCACGTGACCTCAGTCTGACCAGAAAAGGGGTTTGTGGTGTGGGGTGGGAATCACTCCTAATGTGAACAACAGGAGCGATGGATAAACTCTAAGGATGGATTGGTTTTAGTGTCAGCAAGACCTCAGTTCAAATATTTACTTTTAAGAACTGCTGGCAAAGAATAAGTACCTTTAAGTATTTTCAACTACCCCTTGCCTTGTGAGACTTAATAATATACTATTTCTTGTTTGTCCCTTTAATGACTGAATTAGTCCATTCTCTTATCCATCTCTGCCCATGTTCTATTTTTCGGAGTTTCACAGACTAGCACTCTTATTGGAGCCCCCAAAGCAGCTCTTCTTTTATACAGATTTGATAAGAAAGAAAGCTCCAGCGTGTTCCTGGGACTCTGAAAAGCTTAAATAACTCAATTCCAAATGTCAGGAAGGGACAATACGTACTACAAACTTAAGGTAAGCAGTGGAAAATCCTTTTTTTCTATTTCCCCTTCTCAGCAGATTCAATACTAAACCTTAGTGTCCCTACGTCTAAGACAAGGGTATTTTCCCACCTTGTTATCTCTGAGGAATGTGAAGAATTTGAATGGTGATGGTTTGATCTTAGTAGTGAGAAAAGAATAAATTGCTCACTTAATAAATTGCCAGGCCACTTGGGTACTATTTAGTAGATTACCTTTTCCAGAGTGCTAAATATAGTAAATGGCAAGTGGCAGTAACTGGAAGAGTTAATGCAGCTTTGATCTCTTGAACTGAAAGACTCTGCAGTTTGCTTAGAATGAGATGGAATTATTTCTTCCCTTTTATCTGAGGCCCAGTAAAACCTCAGAAAAGGAAGACATTATTACTTTTTTCCCATCTTGCATGAACATTAGAATAAAAGGGAAATGATGGCTCCTCTACAGACACACACATGCTCACCTGAAGTGGTCATTATGAACTCCAAAAGGAATTTTTGAAAAAGTATCATTTATCAATCCTTTAATTAAAAATACTTTTACTGAGTACTGCCTATGCACAAGGGTTTGTGCTAGATGCTGGGAAGAGTATATGGAAATGAGGCAGGTCCTGCCTTTTAGGGGTGCCAGTTAGGAGAAAATATTTTCTCAAGCCTTTTAATTTCACCTTCCTTTCAAAAGGGCTGACACTGAACATATAAATTTGCATCTTATGTGGTAAAGAATCAGCCTACCAAAGCAGGAGATGCTGGAGAAACAGGTTCTATCCCTGAGTCAGGAAGATCCCTTGGAGAAGGAAATGGCAACTCACTCCAGTATTCTTCAGACGCAACTGAGCAACTAAGCACAGCACACATACCAGTATTCTTGCCTGGAGAATTCCAGGGACAGAAGAGCCTGGAGGGTTACAGTCCACGGGGTCGCAAAGAGTTGGGCACAATGGAGCATGCATGTACATATAGACACACCCACTGCTTGTAATAGGGTCGGTGGCACACATGGGCCACAGAAGATAGACAGAACCTAGGGCAAAGTAATTTGTTTATTTTTAAAAGGACTAATTTATTTGCAAATAGCTTATACAATCAATAAAATAAAACTAAGCATGGATTTCACAATATAAAAATGGGTAAGACTATGAATAAGTAATTCATTAAAACACACACACACACAAACCCACACACATACAAGTAGCAAGTAAGTAAGTAAGTAAAGTCACTCAGTCGTGTCCTACTCTTTGTGACCCCATGGACTGCAGCCACCAGGCTCCTCAGTCCATGAGATTCTCCAAGCAAGAATACCGGAGTGGGTTGCCATTTCCTTCTCCAGGGGATCTTCCCGACCCAGGGATCGAACCCTGGTCTTCCGCATTGGAGGCAGACGCTTTAACCTCTGAGCCAAGAAACAGGAAATATGCTCAACTCCCTTTTAACTAAGTTGTGACTTCTTTAGTCATGAGCTGATTATGACCTCGAACAATAAAAAAGTACCTATTTGCTTGATGGAATGCTTGTAGCAATGTTCTCTTGCTTAGTGGAGCTATTCCTGGGAGTAAGCACAAGGCTCAGGACCAACCTATGCACTGTTGAGAAGCGTGTGCTCACTGTGATCTCTACTGTTGTTCAGTAGCTAAGTCATGTCTGACTCTTTGCGATCCCATGGACTGCAGCACACCAGGCTCCTTTGTCCTTCACTAGCTCCTGCAGTTTGATCAAATTCATTTCCACTGAGTCGGTGATGCTATCTAACCACCTCATTCTCTGCCACCCCCTTCTCCTTTTGCCTTCAATCTTCCCCAGCATCAGGGTGAAAGAGAAAAGTGAAAGTCGCTCAGTCGTGTCCGACTCTTTGCGATCCCATGGACTATACAGTCCATGGAATTCTCCAGGCCAGAATACTGGAGCCTTTCCCTTCTCCAGGGGATCTTCCCCACCTAGAGATCAAACCCATGTCTCCCACATTGCAGGCGGATGCTTTACCATCTGAGCCACATCAATCTTCCCCAGCATCAGGGTACACTTATGCTATTAGTCCCAGGGTCACGTGACAGATTCAGTCTGGAAGGAAAGACACACTCCCTAGAACAAGGCCATGGTTCTTCACCAGTTTTCCTACATAGACTAATTCCAGACTTTGGGAGAATTGAACTTCAGGGACTCCCCTGGCAGTCCAGTGGTTAAGACTCTGTGCTTCCATTGCAGGGGGTGGAGGTTTCAACTCTGGTGGAGAACTAAGATCCCACATGTTGCGTGGCAAAAAAAAAAAAAAAAAAAAATTTCAGAACTAGCAAGGCAGATGGGCAGACAGGATAGGGAACACCCCAATTCCAATTTAATTCTAGCCTAACTGACTCTGGGCTGCTTCCACACAGTACTGATACTCTGAATGGCAAACACTGTCTTCTTAATTTGAACAGTAATATATGCCCATGGTAGAATAAATTGAACTACCAACACACACAAATATACACATGGTTAAAAAATCTAAAACTCAGTTCTACTACTCAGAGATAACTGCTCTTAACATGTGGCATAATTTTTTCTTTTTATTTTCTAAATTGGAATCATATTGTGTATTCAATTTTTGCAGCCTGCTTTTATTCATTTCGGAACATACTGAACACATTTTCCCATGTAATTAAATGTTCTTTGAAAACAGTATTTTAAATTACTGCCCAGTTCCCCTCTTATTGGTCATTAAGATTGTTTCCTAGTTTTCTTCTGTATAAATAAACCTTCAGTGAATATTCTTATTTGTAATAATCTTTGCCTGTTATTTCTTTAGATTCCTAGGAATCCGAGAAATGACATTACTGATTCAAAGGGCATAATTTTTAAAGATTTCTTGATATATTTTGCCAAGTTGTTTTCTGGAATGATCATATCATTTTATAGCTCCATTCATCTGCAGGCCTTTTAGGGTACTGCCTGACCACTGGTGGCAGGTTTGAGTGACCAGAGCCCAGGGGAAAAAATCACACAATTCACTATCCTTTGGATTTCTTTGGTTTTAGTCGAGACAGGATTCTTTCCATCTTCAGAATGAGTTGGATTTTACAATATTGTATAGAGGAGAGCTTAAATATATAGACAATTGTACATTTTCTATTTCTGCTACCAGATAGTTAGAAGTGACACAAACAGAAAATTTCACAAAAAATTACATCTAAAAATAGCTTTTTAAAAAACATTTAAGAATAGATTATTATAACAAAAATTTATATCTAAAAATATTTTTTCGTGTATTTTTCTTAATCACACCATACATAATACTTTGAATCTGGTTTCAGCTCAACGTGTTAAGGCGTTTGTCCAATCTAAACAAGCTCTCATCTAATTTTTTTTTTTTAATTGGCTGCATTGCACAGCAAGCAGAGTCTTGGTTCCCCCACCAGGGTTCGCACTGTGCCCCCTGCAGTGAAAGTTGGAGTCTTAAACACTGGGCCACTAGGGAAGCCTCTATAAAACCCAATTTTTAAAAACTTATTTCTTACTTTGTCTTCTCATATTTTGTTTTATTAGTTTTTTTATGGCTACTTTAACAAATTACCATAATTTGAAGGGCTTTAAACAGCAAATATTTATTGATATTCTCTCACAGTTTTGTAGGTCAGAAGTCTCATGTGAGTCTTCCTGGTCTATGATCAAGGTGCTAGCAGAGCTGTTCTTTTCTGTAGGCTTTTGATAGGATCCATTTCCTAGGTTCTTCCAGCTTCTAGAGGCCACCTGCATTCTTCGGTTCACGGCCCTTTCCATCCTCAAAGCTTGCAAAGGCAAGTTCGATTTTTCTTATACTGCATCACTCTGACCTCTATAGTTTCCCTTTTCCATTTTAAGCATCATTTGATTACACTGGGCCCACTCAGATAACCTAGGCTACTCTCTGCTTAAGGTGTGTGACTCAATCACATCTGCAAAGTACCTTTTGCCAGGCAAGGTAACTCATTCTCAGTTTGTGAGGAATAGAAGGTGGACAGCATTTTTGGAAACCATTGTTCTGCCAACCACATTATCCATCTTCCTCTCACTGGTCATATTCTTGTGCTATTTATAATCACACTTCAATTTCTATTTCCTTGTGGCTTCTAATGTGGATCCAAGTCTAGACTTCTTGCTTGAGAATGAGTATTTATTAATTCAAGTACCAATGTTTGGTGCAGTTCTCCTTTGATCATATGCTAAGCAGCATGGTATTTTACAGTGACAAAGACCATTATTTTGTTTGGTCCTTAACTTCCAGGCTTCTTCCCTCCAAGGGTACATTTTTCATTTCAAAGCTACAGGAACTGGTGTCACTTTCTCTCTGTACTGATAACACAGGATTAAATTGTTGCACCAAATAGTCTTCTATTTTTCTCTCTCCTCCTAATTTATCACAAGCAGATATTCTACCAGAAGTTGGGAAAAAAAGATTTCCAGCTGATGGGCAGTGCCTCTACCTTGTGGAAGATTCATTGCCCTGCACATTTTGAATCTGCTGACAAGAAACTTGGAGCAGAAGTAATCAGAGCCCTCGCAAGATTGATTTTTGTCCCCTGCTGGCATATGGCATAGAGGGTGGAAAGGCGCTCATCTCTCAAACTAATCTTAACTATTTAGAAGCCATTATTGCAGGATTACAAATCATCAGAATACCCCGTTTTTCTCTAACAACGTTATTTATTAGCAAGACCTTCAAATTAGTCTTGTGTCTTGGCTTTACACTATTCTTAAAATCAACCCTGATATAAGTTTCTTCTAAAAAGCATTGCAGTTAGCACTATCACTTTAATTGCACAAACGTTAAGCCAAATTCAATTTCCAGTTCACATTTTAAAAATAATTCAAACCAAAATGCAAATTGATTCTTGTCTTCAGTTCGTAAGAAATGCTTAAAGTCAACTTGTCATGAAGGAGAAATTGAATCTATTACCTGTACTCTTCCAGGAAGGAAGATGTACGGAAAGGAGAATAGTGAGATTTATCTGATATTTGGCTGATATATGGGTATATAAAATCTTAAGTAATACTGATAATGTCACACAATATTGCAACATATATTTTCAGTTGAACATTATAAGACAATAAGGCATAAATGGAAATTAAAGGGAAAAATCTGAATGGTTGTCAGGGAACACTTTTTCATTCAGAGAATCATAAACATATGGAATGGTGTGTCAGGCAAAGTTTCTAAAATGAGAATATTGGAGTAATTACAAAATGGATTTATATTCTCAGGATTGAAGTGCACACAATGGGAAAGAGCTTTGAGTCAAATGATTTTTAACCACTGCCCCCTCCCAAAAGCACCTCATGAAAATGCATTTCACAAGCATTATCTATAACTGTGAGGCATCAGAAAGACAGAATGTTTAATTCTTTAAGAAATAGCTATTTCAAAAAATGAAAAAGAAGGTAAGACAAAAGAAATAAGGAGAGATAATACAAAGATTGGAAGGAGAAGAACCAAACGGATATGAGGGAAGACTTAATGAAAAACCATCTAAAGGAAATGGATGTATTAATTCAATTCCACAAGTCCTGATTAAAGGCCAAAAACTAGTCAAAGTCACCTTGAGGACTTTTTGAAACTTGGTGAATGATATTCTTAGCATAGCTACCTTATTAGCTTCACAAATTTTGTACCACGATTTCATAGTCTTTACATATGAATCCAGTCTATGTTGTAACTTCTATCTTCTGCCTTCTTCTTACTCACAACAAATATTGCTATGATTACACCAAAACACTAGTCATTCCTAAACATGGCACATGCTGGTCCTCCTTGAATGTGCTGATATAGGCCTGCTCAGCAGAGATTATGTATTTAATGTTGCGGCTCTGGGAGTTAGAAAGAGCTCTGTTTGCTTGGTTGATTGGCTGAAACATGGACCATGAGGTGGTTCATGTGAGTGACTTGAAAATACTGACCTAAGTTGCTTTCTTACAGAAGAAAGGATTCAAAGACTTAGGGAGTTCGGATGGCAGAGCAGATTTGTCATTTAAGACTAACTACTCACCCTGGAAGAAGCCAGAAGACACATTTTTTACAACTGTGAGAAATAGATTTGTGAGGGGAGGACCAGTATCCTTAAAGAACTCTGTGATCATTCTTCTTTGGCATGTCCCACAGTGGGGACTGTGGCCACTAAACTGGGAATCCTAAATGCATTGGGAGTAATTGCAGCTGTTGCATGAAATGCAGTTTCCTTGTTTGAGCAAATAATGTATCCCATGGTGCCTGGTATGCATCTAGGGATCTGGCAAGCGTATTTTTCCTTGATACCTGTTACCAACTTGCAGCTGGCAAGGCCAGGAATACAGCTTCACTGTCTTACCCCAAGAATATAGAAACTCTCCAGCCCTATGTTATAATTTAGCTTTTAGGGATTTGATCACTCTTCCTTTCCACAAGATATCACACTAGTCCATTACGTTGATAAGATGATGCTGGTAAGACCTAGGGAATAAGAAATAGCAACTACTCTAGACTTACTGTTAAGACATTTGCGTGCCAAAGAGTGAGAAATAAACTGACAAGAATTCAGGGAGCTTCTAAATTTAAATGTAAGTGATACTACCACGATGCACACTTAAAATCTTAAAATTTTATTTGTCAATTAAGCCTCAAAAAAAAAAAGTTCGGGATGTTCTACCTGAATTTCTGGAGTGATATTTCTAGGGTTCAGCGTGTCGAGCATGCTGGGTATCTCTTATAAGACGAAGGAGAATTATTGCGTCTTGCTTCTTCAGCTGAAGAAGAGGCACAATGACTAATGAAATTCTTTGATTTTGGAGGCAACATATTCCTCATGTAGATGTGTAACTCTGACCCGAAAAGCAGCTCCTAGTTCTGAGTGGAGCCCGGTACAGAAGAAGGCTTTGCAATGGGTCCATGCTACCATGCAAGCTGCTGTGTTACTTGTGCCTTACGATCCAGAAGATCCAGAGTTGCTGGCTGTGTTAGTGGCAGTTAGGCATGCTTCTGGAGCCTTTGACAGGCCCCTAGAGGTGAATCATAGTATAAGCCCTTAGTATATTGAAAGCCCTGCAATCCTCTTCAAATCATTACTCTCCTCTTGAGAAACAAAATGTTTAGCCACAGGCTACCAAGTTATGGGGCAACTTGAGTTGCCTGTAATGAACTGGGTGTTATCTGATTCACCAAGCCATAAGGCTGGGTGTACACAGCAGCACTCCAGCATTAGTGGAGGTGGTAGAGACAACACTGGGCCCAAACAAGTACTTAAGTTACACCTAATGGCATCCGGTCCCATCACTTCATGGGAAATAGATGGGGAAACAGTGGAAATGGTGTCAGACTTTTTTTTTCTTTTGGGCTCCAAAATCACTGCAGATGGAGACTGCAGCCATGAAATTAAAAGATGCTTAGTCCTTGGAAGAAAAGTTATGCCAACCTAGATAGTATATTCAAAAGCAGAGACATTACTTTGCTGACTAAGGTCCACCTAGTCAAGGCTATGGTTTTTCCTGTGGTCATGTATGGATGTGAGAGTTGGACTGTGAAGAAAGCTGAGTGCGAAGAATTGATGCTTTTGAACTGTGGTGTTGGAGAAGACTCTTGAGAGTCCCTTGGACTGTAAGGAGATCCAACCAGTCCATTCTGAAGGCGATCAGCCCCGGGTGTTTTTTGGCAGGAATGATGCTGAAGCTGAAGCTCCAGTACTTTGGCCACCTCATGCGAAGGCTGACTCATTGGAAAAGACCCTGATGCTGGGAGGGATTGGGGGCAGGAGAAGGGGACGACTGAGGATGAGATGGCTGGATGGCATCATGGACTCAATGCACGTGAGTCTGAGTGAACTCCGGGAGTTGGTGATGGACAGGGAGGCCTGGCGTGCTGCGATTCCTGGGGTCACAGAAAGTCGGACACGACTGAGCGACTGAACTGAACTGAAGTTAACAATATGGCCCAAAGACCTATGGTCCCCGCTCCAGCCCTTCTATGTTCTTTCTCCCAATTTGCACCTGTGGCCTCAAGTGGAGTTCCCTACAATTAGCTGACAAAGGAAGAGAAGACTTGGGCTTGGTTTCCAGATGGTTCTGTATGATAGCCAGGCAGCATCTGAAAGTGGACAGCTGCAGCATTACAGCCACTGTCTGGGCCACCCCTGCATAACAATGGTGACAAATCCTCCCAGAGGGCAGAACTCTGGGTAACATCTCTGGATTTTCAATTTGCTTGGGAGAAGAAGTGGCCAGATGTGCAATTATATTCTAATACATGAGCTATGGCCAATGGCTTGGCTGGCTGGTCAGAGACTTGGAAGGATTGGAAAATCGGTGACAAGGAAGCTTGGCAAAGAGGTATAGACTTCTTTAATTGGGCCAAAAAAAAAAAAAGAAAAGAAAAAAAATCTGAAGATATTTGTGTCCTAGGTGAATGTTCACCAAAGGGTGAGCATCTGAATAATAGGTAGATAGACTAACCCATTTTGTGGATACTAGTCAGTCTCCTCCTAGTCATTGATATCATCACTTATAGACACATAAACAAAGTGGCCACATTGTCACGGATGAGGGCACACAGGGACTCAGTAATGTAGACCTGCACTCACCAAGGCCAACCTGGCTGTAGCCACGGCCAAATGTTCAATCTGCCAGCAGCAGAGACGAACACTGAATCCCAGTTTGGCACCATTCCCTGGGGCTGATCAGTCAGCTACCTGGTGAGAGATTGATTACACTGGATTGCTTCCATCATAGAAGAGACAGCATTTTGTTCTTTCTGGAATAAATGCTTATTCTGGATGCAGATTTGTCTTCCCAGCATGCAGTATTTTTGCCAAAACGACCATCTGCGGTATCATTCTTTATCTACTACCATGGTGTTCCACATAGCATTGCTTCACATCAGGGAATTCACTTCACAGCAAAAGAAGTGGGACAATGAGCCCGTGCTCAGGAAATTCACTGACTTTACTATGTTTTCACACCATCCTGAAGCATCTGGATTGAAAGAATGGGTTGAAGACTTAGAGTGCCAGTTGGGTGACAATACCTTGCAGGGCAGAGGCAAAGTTCTTCAGAAGGATGTATGTGCTCTGAATCTGTGTCAAACATATGGTTCTCTTTCTTTCATAGCCAGGATTCACTGATCCAGGAATCAAGGGGATGAAATGAGGAGAGTATAACTCACTCTCATCCCTCGTGATCCACTAGCAGAAATTTTACCTCCTATACCTGCAACCTTATAATCTGCTCATCTAGAGGTCTTAGTTCCAAAGGGAGAAATGCTTCCATTAAAGACACAACAATGATTCCACTGAATTGGATGTTAAGACACCTGTCTGGCTATTCTGGATGACTTATGGTTTTGAATCTATAGGCAAAGAAGGGAATTGTGGTATTGGCTGCGGTGATGGGTCCTGAAAACTCATGGGAAATTGGACTGAAAATCCACAATGGAGGTAAGGAAGAATGTGTCTACAATATATAGGATATCCCATTTAGGGCATCTCTTAGTATTACTATGCCCTGTGATGGACAGTCAGTGGAACACTGTAACAACACAATTCAAGTAGGAGTACAAATGAGATCCTTCAGGAAGAAGATTTGACTCACCCTATCAGGTAAAGAACCACAAGTTGACATTCTTGCTTAAAGCAAAAGCAATATGGAATGGGTATTAGAAGAAGATAGTTATGACCATGTGACTAGTGATGGAAATGAAGACTGTAATTGTCATATTCCTCCCTTATTTTGCTATGAATATGTTTGTTTTCATGTTTGTACATACAATATCTTTGTTTTCTTTCCTCTCTTGTCCCTTTATTGTGTAACATAAGATGTATTCACTTTATATTATAGTATTTAAGTATTGTTAATCTTACATCATAGAACTTAAATTACAGTATATCAAGAACAGTAAGCATCAATAAATGCTTTGTATCCTCTTTGGAGGAAAGGTTAGCATGTTTTCAGTTGTACGCAAAATAGTTGTATTATATTAGGCAGAAATAAGACCTTATTATTCTCTTTATTAGGAGATTAAGAATGGTTTAAGGAGATACGGAGAAGGCAATGGCACCCCACTCCAGTACTCTTGCCTGGAGAATCCCATGGAGGGAGGAGCCTGGTGGGCTGCAGTCCATGGGGTCGCGAAGAGTCGGATACGACTGAGCGACTTCACTTTCCCTTTTCCCTTTCATGCACTGGAGAAGGAAATGGCAGCCCACTCCAGTGTTCTTGCCTGGAGAATCCCAGGGACGGCAGAGCCTGGTGGGCTGCCGTCTATGGGGTCACACAGAGTCGGTCACGGCTGAAGCGACTTAGCAGCAGTAGCAGCAGCCAAGTTGATAGAGTGGGCTTGTGATGGTTAACTTTCTACATTGGTTTAGAGAGTGTTTCAGTGTTATGTGGTTAACACTTAGATTGGTGAACTGCTAGTAAAGCAGATTGCCCTCCATAAAATGGGCAGGCCTAATCCAATTAATGGAACGTCTGAAAAAAGCAAAAGAGGAAATTCTCCAGAAGACTGCCTGCAGATTTCATCTATACCACTGGGAGGTGAATGAGTTACTTTACACAGAAAAAGAGACTTTTCATATGTGATTAAGGTTGTTGTTCAGTCACTCAGTCTCATCCAACTCTTCATGATCTCATGGACTGCCGCATGCCAGGCTCCCCTGTCCTTCACCATCTCCCAGAGCTTGATCAAACTCATGTCCATTGAGTCAGCAATGGTTATCTTGTCCTCTGTCATCTCCTTCTTCTGCCTCCAATCTTGCCCAGCATCAGGGTTTCTTCCAATAAGTCAGCTCTTCACTTCAGGTGGCCAAAGTATTGGAGCTTCGCCTTAAGCATCAGTCCTTCCAATGAATATTCAGGGTTGATTTCCTTTAGGATTGACTGCTTTGATCTCCTTGCAGTCCAAGGGACTCTCAAGAGTCTTCTCCAATACCACAGTTCAAAAGCATCAATTCTTCAGTGTTCAGCCTTCTTTATGGTCCAGCTCTCACATCCATATATGACTACTGGAAAAGCCATAGCTTTGACTAGACGGACCTTTTTTGGCAAAGTAATAGCTCTGCTTTTTAATATGCTCTCTAGGTTTGTCATAGCTTTTTTTCCAAGGAGCAAGTATCTTTTAATTTTATGGCTGCAAGTCACCATCTGCTGTGATTTTGGAGCCCAAGAAAATAAAGTCTTTCAGTTTCCATTGTTTCCCCATCTATTTGCCATGAAGTGATAAAGCTAACGAACTTGAAATGGGAGCATTAGCCTGAATTATGACGTGAATCTAATGTAATTACAAAGGTCCTAATAAGAAGGAAGCAAGAGGGGTCCAAGTTTCTGGGCTGCTGGCCTTTCGACTGGATCTGCGCCATCAGCTTTCCTGGGTCTCTAGGCTATCAGCCCACACAGCAGATTTTGGACCTGCCAACCTCCATCATCACTTGGATAAATGCCTTTCAATACATTTCTTACTATATGTGTATATACATCCTAATAGCTTTGTTTGTTTGGTGAACCCTAACAATACGAATTCCAAATATATTACTTCATTTTTGATTTGGGCACTTATAATCAAAATAATTGTCTTCTGACACAATGGCTTTGTTTTTTGTTTGTTATTTATAAAATGAGATGAAAGTGGTTGAAGAATCACCATGGTTTCATGAACCAGGCAAGTACTCACTTGCCTTTCTAGGGCGAGTATTCTATAGCTCCTTTTATCTGGCACCACGTTGGTCATATTTTACAAAAACACAAGCCTCTAAGTTTAATCCTTATATCAGTTGTTTCATATGTGAATCTATCAGTTCTTCCAAGACTGTAAGCTTTGGAGAAGTAGAGAATTTGACATATTTTCTCTTCCTTGATAGCAACTATCAGGGATAATATAGAGAATATAGAGTAGAATAGCCCTGACTATGTAGTGTAAGTAAGTAAGTAAGTAAGTAAAGTCACTCAGTCGTGTCCGACTCTTTGTGACCCCATGGACTGCAGCCCACCAGGCTCCTCAGTCCATGAGATTCTCCAAGCAAGGGTACTGGAGTGGGTTGCCATTTCCTTCTCCAGGGGATCTTCCCGACCCAGGGATCGAACCCTGGTCTTCCGCATTGGAGGCAGACGCTTTAACCTCTGAGCCACCAGGGAAGTCGACTATGTAGTGTAGTACATAAATATAGCAAATGTTCAATAAGTACTCCACTCGCAGTTTAGCTGTTGACCAGTGCATTTGGCTTTACTCTACATCTTGCTTTACCAGATCCACTGATCACCTGGATGAAATGAATCACCTGAATCAAGATTTAGAACAGAATGAACAGTAAAGAAAATAAAATAATCATTGCTAGAGATAACAGGGGTCAAGAACATAAATATAAATTGTTAGAGTTTCTTGTAGTTGCTGAAACAGATGATCACATATTCAGTGTTTTAAAGCAAGACAAATTATTTCACAGAATAGTAGGTCAGAAGTCTGAAAATGGGTCTTGCAGGAATAAAATCAAAGTGTCAGCAGGCTTCTGTGTCTCTATGAGAAAATCTTGCGTCTTTCCAGCTTGTAGAGCTGCCTGAATTCTTGACTGGTGGCTTCTTTCCAGCAATGGCATTTCCTTGACCTCTGCTTCCACTGTCACATGTACTCCTCTGACTCTGTACATCTCCCCCTCTTATCAGGACCCTTTTGATTATATAGCTGCTGTTGTCTAGTCACTAAGTCCTGTCTGACTCTTTTGCAACTCCATGGACTGTAGCCCACCGGGCTCCTCTGTTCATGGGGTTTCCTAGGCAAGAGTACTGGAGTAGGTTGCCATTTCCCTCTCCAGGGGATTTTCCCAACCCAGAGACTGAACCTGCGTCTCCAGCATCGGCAGGTGTATTCTTTACAGAGCCACCAGGGAAGCCCTTTGATTGCATTAGATTCACCGAAATAATTCTGGATAATTGTCCCATTTCAAGATCCTTAGCTCATTCACATATGAAAAGTCCCTTTCGCCATGTAAGGTAGCATATTCATGTTTTAGGAATTAGAACAGTGCATATTCTGTCCACCACTAAAGTATCTACTTATTAAATAGATTTATCATGTATTTATTAAATAAATTTGTTAAATATTTATTAAAACAGTTTTGCATTTTCCCCCTTAAAACTAGGAAGTGTGTATATGTTTTCATTTCATTTTCCATATAAAGTTAAAGGAATCTGGATTAAGTATGTGCAGAGGATTCCACAATAAAATGTGTTTTGATGTTTCAACAGCAGATGTATCACCCAGGGACATTCTCCTCAGGAAACAGCAGGAACCTTCTGCCTACTCCCTCTTCTGACTTGGAATTCATCTCCTCACCAGCTGCTAACTTTAAACTGTAGTGAGTCTCTCAGTTTATGGTCCTTTCAAGCTGAAATCTGTTACACTGGTAGAAAAATTACAATACTTATATAAATCAATAATTGCAATGTATATGGCACCATAAATTCATAGCATGCCCAGAGTGTTATTAGCTGTAACATTTATGTTTAACATGCTTAGCCTATCAAACAACATATACAGTGCAACTCATTTGCATACCTAGGATATCTTTAGTTTCCTAACTCATTTTTTATAAAGATACAACAATTCTGGATTCAAGAATTTAAAAAATAATTAAGAGAACTCTGTGTTTAAATAATTCAAATTATGTTTTAAATCTTCTAAGGGTGTTTTTTTATGGCTTCAACTCGGTAACATTTCTGAGCAAAACTGGAAGCCTCATTTTTTTAGATGTCTTCTTTTTAAAAATTTTTTAATTGGAGGAAAATTGCTTTATAATGTTGTGTTGATTTCTGCAGTACAACAATGAATCAGCCATGCTGCTGCTACTGCTGCTAAATTGCTTCAGTTGTGTCCGACTCTGTGCAACCCCATAGACGGCAGCCTACCAGGCTCCCCCGTCCCTGGGATTCTCCAGGCAAGAACACTGGAGTGGGCTGCCATTTCCTTCTCCAATGCATGAAAGTGAAAAGTGAAAGTGGAGTCGCTCAGTCGTGTCTGACCCTCAGCGACCCCATGGACTGCAGCCCACCAGGCTCCTCTGTCCATGGCATTTTCCAGGCAAGAGTACTGGAGTGGGGAATCAGCCATATTATAGATAAATTCCCTCCCCCGTAAGCCTCCCTCCTCTCTCTCCATCCCACCCCGGTAGGCCATCACAGAGTGCAAGGCTGGGTTTCCTGTGTTGCTTAGCAACTTCTCACCAGCTATCTGTTTTGCATATGATAGTGTATATATATGTCGATGCTACTTTCTCAATTCGTCCCACCCTCTCTTTTCCCCGCTGTGTCCACAAGACTGCTCTCTACAACTGCATCTCCCCAAACTGGAAGACTCTTATTAGAACATCTTCTACCTTGTTGCTGTCACAGATTCAAATAAATAAAAAATCTTATTAGAAATTGGAAGTAGATCCAGTATTGATAGTTCTAGGTGAATACAGGTTCTAGATTTAGAAATTTTCTCTCTTGATTTTAGTACCCGTTTCTATGTTAGTGTAATGAAAACACCTCTCACTTCATGCATGTGTGAAAAAAGGAGACTCAGCAGTAAGAGACATGATGTCGGTCCTGAGAAATCTACAGTCAAGTGGGGGAGCTGCAGTTAACAGTCATACACATAACACATCAATATAAATAAAATTATGCTAAGTGCTGCCCAGGGAAAATACAGAGAAAGTACAGCAACAGACAACATGGAAGATGAGAGAAGGCTGCCCATAAGGGAGCTTTTAGTCTGAAGATGGAAAAACAAATTGTATTTGAGAACATTTTCTTCAACTAGTCATTTTTTCTTTTACTACAGCTATATGATGAAACTTTTGACTTGGCTCTTTCTTCCATTATTTTTTTTGTAAATTTTTTTTATGGCTTCAGTGAAATAAGACCTGTTTCCATCTACCAACATTTCTATAGTATTCATTATTCTTCCAGGGTCTTATTCACCTTGGCCTTGGAAGTGCAGTTAAAGCTTGACCACAAATTTGCATTTTGACAATTTACAGACCTTCCTTATCTACCCAATGTATTCTTCTTGAAAATATTCAGGCTCAGTTTAGGATCTCTGAGTTTCAAGTGAGGTCTGACTGCAGCTCTCAATAACAGACTGTGGCAGTGCATCCAACATGGGGGCCACCTGTGCTCTTCCATCAGAAGACTTGTTTTCCAGAAACAGGGAAGAGGACCAACCCAACTTATTTTTATGCCTAAATGTGTCTTTATACCTTTGCTGGGATTATCTCACCAAGTTACTAACCAGAAAAACTTGGTAACCTTCCTCACTATGTTATGTGTACATTTTCCAAGACTTATTTCAAGTATTTATATGCATCTACTTATAATCTAAATTGGTAGGCATGCCTCTAGAAAGAGCTGTGTTATATGTTGCCACTGTGTAAAAATTTAAATGCAGAGATCCACAGTCAATTTTGACATGTTTCATGTAAATTCCTAGAAAAAAATTTGTTATACTTGTGTATTTTTGTGAAGTTATGAAGTAGAAAGCTTCAGCCCTTATTGTGAAAGAGTATTCCAGTTTTTTTCAAATCTCTGGAGACCTGATTATTGCCTTGACACATCTAAAGCATTACCAGTTCAACTTAGCAATCATTGGGAGAGACACTGCACTTACTAGAGAGCTGATTGGAAAGTCACATAGCCTGGGTCTGAATCTCAGATCTGCCTGTTTCAGCTGTAATGGTGGCAAAATTGCTCAGCCTCTCCATGGCTCTCTCATGTAAGAAAAACCATGATTTAATGCTTTTGAACTGTGATGTTGGAGAAGACTCTGAGAGTCCCTTGGACTGCAAGGAGATCCAACCAGTCTACCCTAAAGGAGATCAGTCCTGATTGTTCATTGGAAGGACTGATGTTGAAGTTGAAACTCCAATACTTTGGCCACCTGATGCGAAGAGCTGACTCATTGGAAAAGACCCTGATGCTGGGCAAGACTGAAGGAAAGAGGAGAAGGGGATGAAAACAGAGGATGAGATGGTTGGATGTCATCACTGACTCTATGGACATGAGTTTGAGGAAACTCCAGGAGCTGGTGATGGATAGGGAAGCTTGGCATGCTGCGGTCCATGAGGTCGCAAAGAGTCGGACATGCCTGAGCTACTGAACTGAACTGAGCCTCTGGTCTGGTAGGGAATAATTACATAATGAATTGCACAGTGTCTGATGCATTGTAAGAGACTCAGTGTTGACTGCTACTGTTAGGACTGAATTTTATGCCACATGCCACACAATGTCATGGATGCTAGGCCTCACATTTAGGGAGGCAATCGTGCTGGGGAAGTGGCCAAGCACAGGACGCTCCCTGCATGGAGAAGCGGGAGTGAAGAAATCTCTCTGGGATGAGAAGATGAGCAGGAGAAGGTGGGTTTAGAAAGGCTTCTCAGATCAAATGCCCTTTGAGGAAATTCTTAAAGAATAAAAAGTATTTTGTCTGTGAGTAAAAGGGAAAGAGCTTTGGAGGCAGGGGAAATATTGAGAAAATGTGGAAAGTACCCGGGTAACCAGGGAATAGCAAGGAACACAGTGGGAGTTTTGGATTGGGGACACAATAGGGAAGATACTGCAAAGATAAGTTGGGGACAAGTTATATATACATGAAACAGTTCAGTGCTCAGATCCAACCAGATGAAATAATGTGGAGAAGGGATTTAAGCTAGTTCAAGCAGTTCAGTGACAGCATATATTGTAAAGGGTAACCCTGTATATTACCATTTGTCAGAGCCATCAAGCTATCAAAATATTTTCATTCTTAGTTATGGTAGTTTATATACATTATTCAGTATGCTGTTGCTGCTGCTGCTAAGTCGCTTCAGTCGTGTCCGACTCTGTGCAACCCCATAGACGGTAGCCCACCAGGCTCCCTCGTCCCTGAGATTCTCCAGGCAAGAATACTGGAGTGGGTTGCCATTTCCTTCTCCAATGCATGAAAGTGAAAAGTGAAAGTGAAGTTGCTCAGTCGTCTCTGACTCTTAGCGACCCCATGGACTGCAGCCTACCAGGCTCCTCCGTCCATGAGATTTTCCAGGCAAGAGTACTGGAGTGGGGTGCCATTGCCTTCTCCGATTATTCAGTATGCTGCTGCTGCTAAGTCACTTCAGTCGTGTCCGACTCTGTGCTACCCTGTAGATGGCAGCCCAACAGGTGCCCCTATCCCTGGGATTCTCCAGGCAAGAACACTGGAGTGGGTTGCCATTTCCTTCTCCATTGCATGAAAAGTGAAAAGCGAAAGTGAAGTCGCTCAGTCGTATCCACCTCTTAGCAACCCCATGGACTGCAGCCTACCAGGCTCCTCCATCCATGGAATTTTCCAGGCAAGAGTACTGGAGTGGGGTGCCATTGCCTCTAGGTGCAATTTTTGCATGTTTTCTGGGGGTCTTAGACCATGCATATTCTCTATAATGTACCCCTTCAAACTGAAAGTAACCTCAATATATGCTGCCAAAATCATGTGAAATACAATCCCATCTTGCTTGCCCTAACCAGACTGTGAAGAAGGTCAAGCTTGACTTTCATTTTCTCATCCTTATCAACTCATCTTTATTTAAAATATATATGTACATATATATATATATATTATCCTATAATTTCTCACCATTTCAGTCAAAATCATTAAGAAATTAGAATATATTTTGAGCCTAATGAAAATAAATCATAGCATATCAAAATTTGTGGGATGGAGCTAAATCAATGTTTACAGAAATTTTAAAGCCTTGAATGTTCATATTAAGAAGGAAGAGAGGTCTTAAATTAATGACTTACCATTCACTTTAAGCAACTAACTAACTAAATAAATATGGAAGCTGAAATCAATGAACTAGAAAACAGAAAAGTAATACAGAATAAAAAAAGCCAAGGAAAACAAAATCTGTTTCTTTGAAAACATCAATAAAATTGATAAACCTCTAGTGGACTGAGAAGAAAAAAAGAGAAAAGATACAAATTGTCAATGTCAGGAATGAGGTAAAAGGACATTATTATGGATCCTTCAAGCCTAAGTATAATACAAATATATCATGAAGAACTTCATGTCAATAAATTGAACAACTTATGTACAATGGGCAAAGTCTTAAAAGATAAGAGCTTTCAAAGCTCATTCAAGAACATAATTATGTGAATCATTCTAGATCTCTTAAAGAAACTGGATTTGAAGTTAAAACTCTTCCCCCAAAGGAAACCCTAGGTCCAAGTGGCTTTACTGACAGGGTATATCTAGCATTTAAAAAAGAAATTGTACAAAGACTCCTCCAAAAAACAAAAGGGAAAAAAACCCTTTTCAACTAATTGTATAAGGCTAGTATTATCTTGTTACCAAACAAAAACATAAGAAAAGAAAACTGGAGATCAGAATTCTACATGAACATAGATGAAAGATACTTTAATAAAATGTTAGCAAATCAAGTGCACAAAATATATTTTAAAAGGTGATTATTAATCACCCTAATAACCAACTGGGGTTTATCCCAGGAATGCAAAGTTGGCTTAATGTCTAATAATGAGTCAATGTAATTCTCTGTATTAATAGATGAAAAAAGGAACTCATATGAGCATCTTCATAGATGCAGAAGAAATATTTGACAAGATTAAAAATCCATTTGTAATAAAGACTCTCAAGCCTATTTAGAAGAGGAGAGAACATTCTAATCTAGTTAAAGGTAACTTGGAAAAATATATAGCTATCTTTAGTGGTGAATTATTAAATTCTTTTCCCCTAAATTAGGGAACATAGAAAGGATGTCTACTCTCACAATTTTATTCAGTTTACTGGAATTCCAAGCCAGTGTTATAAGGAAATGAAAATAAAATGCTTACAGATTGAGAAGGAAAAAATGAAATAAAAATCTTTATTTATAGATGGTATGATCATCTTTACCTTCCCTGGTGGCTCAGATGGTAAAGAATTCACCTGCAATGCAGGAGACCTGGAATCGATCCCTGGGTCAGGAAGATCCGCTGAAGGAAGGCACAATGCAACCCACTCTAGTGTTCTTGCCTGGAGAATCCCATGGACAGAGGAGCCTGGTGGGCTACAGTCCATAGGTTCACCAAGAGCCAGACACAACTGAAGTGACTTAGCAAGCACTCATAGGTAGAAAAGAAAAGTAAGGATCCACAGTTCCATTTGATAAATTATCTTCATTCTTGAGTGAAAATTCAAAAACGGAAGAGACTGTTGACATTTCAATCAATTCACTCTTAGCTCTTTCATCCTCCTGGTGGTTTAGGTTTTTTGTGTCAGCAAATAAACCAATCATAATGATTCGGTCCTGCTACCAGTTTAGTTTATACAAACAATCATTTAAATTAGTCATTATGGGCCAGCAAGACAAATGGGTAGGTGTTATCCTGATTCTGTCTCAAGTTTTGACACATGTTCAATCTAACTGGAATTCCCCAGTCATAAACTTAAGCACAACCAAGTCTATTGTTTTTGACAGCATAGTGTGGATAAATTGAAAGTTCATGAAGAAATCTGGACTCTGAAACCTATTTTGTTACCAAGATTTTTTTTTTTTTTACTGCTAACTTTTGGTAATATACATCTCCTTTTCTTGTATGTGTGTTTGTGTTAGTTGCTCAGTTGTGTCCAACTCTTTGTGACCTCATGGCATGTAGCCCGCCAAGTTCCTCTCTCCATGGAATTCTCCAGGCAAGAATACCAAATGGGCTGCCAATTCCTTCTCCAGGGGATCTTCCCGACCCAGGGATTGAACTCAGGTCTCCTGCATTGCAGGTAGACACTTTAACCTCTGAGCCACCAGGGAAGCCATAAGCTATTCTACACATCCTTATATTTAAATACCTCCTTTTTACTTAAGTTGCCGGTATCAGTTGGGGTTCCCCAGGTGGCAGTAGTGGTAAAGAACTCGCCTGCCAATGCAGGAGATGTAACAGACACAGGTTTGATCCCTGGATTGGGAAGATCCCTTAGAGAAGGGGATGGCAACCCATTCCAGTATTCTTGCCTATAGAAACCCTTGGACAGAGGAGCTACAGTCCATGAGGTTGAAAAAAATTAGACACGACTGAAGTGACATAGCACACACATCAACTGAGTCAGTTAATTACCAGCTTGTTGCTTGCAACTGAAGAGCCCTACATGTTAAAGACCCATGATTATTCTGAGTGACTTCTTGCCCAAATGGAAGGTGCAACTAATACACTGTCTGACCCCTGACCTCTACGATCTCCAAGGACCTTCATCTCCACTCTACCTCAGCAAAGAACTTCCATTGACACACCTGGATCTTAGCATTACCCATATCTCCTTTTACTCTAGAATTATTAGTTCAAGTACGTTGTTTTCTCTGATTACATTTTCTCTGCTTCCAGTTTACTTATTCAATTAACTTCCAGAGTTTTCTCTTTTAGGAGATGAGTTTCTGCTTGTGGAGTTTCCTATGATTCCCTGTTTTAAGAATAGTACCCCACTCAGTCCTTGGTCAAGCCTTCTATCACCAAGTCCATTTCAGTTCTTGCTCTAGAAGCTCTGGTCTCCTGCTGGAGTCCATAGAGGATCAGGAAGGCAATCTGGGGGAATCTGAATTTCTCTATACAATCTTCCATTCAGATTTTCATGTTTTCAGCCTCACCATGCATCATTTTCAGAGGTACCTGAGGCTCAAATTCCCCAGTATTTCCCAAGGTTTAGTGAGGGAACGGATCTTTTTTTAGTTCCCCTCCGTTCCCAATCCCTGACTTGTAGATTTAGTTTTCCAAGCCAGCAGGACTACTATCCAGTTTTCAGTATACTCTCCACTACCATAATTCCTCTTTTTTGTAATTTTAAACTCACTTTAAAATGATTTTATTATAACTTTAATGAGACTTCATGAGAAAATAGAGATAAATAAGTATATAAATTGCCATATTTATCAGCCCTGCTATCACTTTATAGATTTTCCAAGTTGGTAACATATTAAGTATTACCTAGTTAACATCTATATTTCCCTCTCTTATAGATCTATCTATAAAATGAATATACTGTCAGCCTTGTAGTAACATAGGGTTATTTGAATATCATAAAAAGTGAATAAAATATTTTAGTATTAACTTTATGCAAAGTTTTATGCAAATATGCAAAATTATCTTTCTAGATCATTTATTATTCAATTACCAAATTGTTATTGAGCATCTAATAATAATAGCATATGAAAGAGTTCATAGCTATTCAGTACTTGCCATCTGCTAAATATAAATACTTCGTTAATAGTCAGGATTTTGAAGATGAAGAATAAAAAATGGACTTTATTCTTAAATATATCACATTAAGGTAAAGAAGTAAATACATAACAAAGAAATGCTTTGTATTTATTATAATAGTTATTATATTTTAAGTCAATATATTATATAATAATATCATACTACATGTTACTTAGATTCTAAGATAATACAATTTAGGTAAGGAAATTATGCACAAAAGTAAAAGGAACCATCTGGAGTCAGAGAGAGTCTAAGACAGTTGGTCATATTTGGTCTATACCTTAAAAGATAAACAGAAGTTTTCATGGGTAAAGTGAGCAACTAGGCTAAAGTTTATGGAAAAACTCAGAGGCATAAAAAATTACACATAATAGCTGGAGAGATAAGAAAGCCTTCCTCAGTGATCAATGCAAAGAAATAGAGGAAAACAATAGAATGGGAAAGACTACACATCTCTTCAAGAAATTTAGAGATATTAAGGGAAATTTCATGCAAAGATGGGCACATAAAGGACAGAAATGGTATGGACCTAAGAGAAAGTAAGTAAAGTCACTCAGTCGTGTCTGACTCTTTGTGACCTCATGGACTGCAGCCCACCAGGCTCCTCAGTCCATGAGATTCTCCAAGCAAGAATACTGGAGTGGGTTGCCATTTCCTTCTCCAGGGGATCTTCCCAACCCAGGGATCGAACCCAGGTCTCCAGCAGAAGATATTAAGAAGAGATGGCAAGAATACATAGAAGAACTGTACAAAAAAAAAAATCCTTCATGACCCAGATAAACACGATGGTATGATCACTCATCTAGAGCCAGACATCCTGGAATTCAAAGTCAAGTGGGCCTTAGGAAGCATCACTACAAACAAAGCTAGTGGAGGTGATGGAATTCCAGTGGAGCTATTTCAAATCCTGAAAGATGATGCTGTTCAAGTGCTGCACTCAATATGCCAGCAAATTTGGAAAACTCAGCAGTGGCCACAGAACTGGAAAAGGTCAATTTTCATTCCAGTCCCAAAGAAAGGCAGTGCCAAAGAATGTTCAAACTACCACACAGTTGCATTCATCTCACACACTAGCAAAGTAATGCTCAAAATTCTCCAAGCCAGGTTTCAACAATACATGAATTGTGAACTTTCAGATATTCAAGCTGGTCTTAGAAAAGGCAGAGAAACCAGAGATCAAATTGCTAACATCTGTTGGAGAACCAAAAAAACAAGAATGTTAAGAAAAACATCTATTTCTGCTTTATTGACTATGCCAAAGACTTTGACTGTGTGGATCACAACAAACTGTGGAAAATTCTTCAAGAGATAGGAATACCAGACCACCTGACCTGCCTCCTGAGAAATCTGTATGCAGGTCAAGAAGCAACAGTTAGAACTGGACATGGAATAAGACAGTTTCCAAATCAGGAAAGGAGTACATCGAGGCTATATATTGTCACCCTGCTTACTTAACTTATATGCAGAGTACATCATGAGAAACTCTGGGCTGGATGAAGCATAAGCTGGAATCAAGATTGCCAGGAGAATATCAATAACCTCAGATATGCAGATGACACCACCCTTATGACAGAAAGTGAAGAGGAACTAAAGAGCCTCTTGATGAAAGTAAAAGAGGAGAGTGAAAATGTTGGCTTAAAGCTCAACATACAGAAAACTAAGATCATGGCAGCTGGTTCCATCACTTCATGGCTAATAGATGGGGAAACAATGGAAACAGTGTCAGACTTTATTTTTTTAGGCTTCAAAATCACTGCAGATAGTGACTGCAGGCATGAAATTAAAAAATGATTGCTCCTTGGAAAAAAAAGGCTATGACAAACCCAGAGAGCATATTAAAAAGCAGAGACATTACTTTGCCAACAAAGGTCCATTCTGTCAAGGCTATGGTTTTTCCAGTAGTCATGTATGGATGTGAGAGTTGGACTATAAAGAAAGCTGAGTGCCAAAGAATTGATGCTTTTGAACTGTGGTGTTGGAGAAGACTCCTGAGGGCCCCTTAGACTGCAAGGAGATCAAAGCAGTCCATAAAAAAGGAAATAAATCCTGCATATTCATTGGAAGGACTGATACTGGTGTTGAAACTTCAATACTTTGGCCACCTGATGCAAAGAGCTGACTCATTTGAAAAGATCCTGATGCTGGGAAAGAGGGAAGGCAGGAGAAGGGGATGACAGAGGATGAAATGATTGGATGGCATCACCGACTCAATGGACATGAGTTTGAGTAAGCTCTGGGAGTTTGGTGTTGAACAGGGAAGGCTGGCAAGCTGCAGTCCATGGGGTTGCAAAGAGTTGGACACGACTGAGTGACTGAACTGAACTGGGAAATTTACACAGCTACTGGTTTTACTTAGAGTTCACCAGAGAAACAGGACCAACAGGATCTATCGATCTACCAATCTATCAATATATATATATATACACACACAGAGAAGGAGATTCATTAGGAAGAGCTCGCTTACATGATTATGGAGGCAGAGAGTCCTACAATCTGACATCTGCAAGTTGAGGACTCACGAAACCTGAAGGACTGAGAACCAGGGAGCCATGGTGCAAATCTGTGTCCTAAGGCTCAAGAACTAGGAATTTTGATGTCTGAAAGCAAGAGAAAGATTTCCCAGCTTCAAGCAGAGATCAAGTTTGCTCATTCTCCACCTTTCTTTTTTTCCTATTCAAACCTCTGCTGGATTGAATGATGCCTATTTGCATTGGTGGGGGATGATCTTCAGTTTACTGATTCAAATGCCAATCTCTTCCAGAAACAACTTCACAGACACACTCAGAAATGATATTTTACCTGTTATCTGAACATCCCTTAGCCCTGTCAAGCTGACACAAAAAATCTAACAGCTACATTGAGAAATATGCAGAGGAAGGTGGCAGGAAGTGAGGATTCTAAACATGACTGCAGGGGCCCCTGTTTCGAGGGCCTATACAATGTCAGGGACTGATAAGCAGTCTTATCTGTGAAATCCTCTAAATAAGGATTTTAGATTAGTTTCACAATAATGACTTAATTAGAAATTTGGTTCTTATATGTAACATGAGAATCATCTAAAGTTGTTCTAAGCTCAATGTCTGTTGCTCTAAGTTCTGCATATGCTTTCCTATCTTTAGTAGATGGCTGGTCCTTGGCCTCCATTTAGCATAATCAAAGAGCAGGACAAGAAATCTCCACAATACCAAAAACAGACTAGAAATCATTACATAGAAAATAAGTCAGTGTTCCCCTTAACTTTCTGCTGAAGGTTTCATAAACCTTTAACATTTTATCTGTCACCCTCAATGTGTATGGTGGTAGACACTATCCTCTAAAGCTTCCAAATGTTCCACATTCTCTTTGGAGGGAATGAAGAGCTTGACACAGGCCCACTGACGGGTCTGAAGGTTAGAACACAGAATGGCAGATTTGGAATTAAACAGATATTTCCTTGCCATAATCAAAATAATATGGAGAGTGCTATGAAATGAATTAGTAGGTTGTTGGGTGGGATTTTTTTCAAAATATGCTAAATGAATTCTTAGGTGTTTACTAGCTACAACATGCTGGGATATAACATGTAAGATGCATTTAAAATCTGCAGATAACTAACAGGTGAATAATTTCATTCCACCAAAATTTAATTATGGTATCCAGAGACCAGTGTTTGCAATGTATTAAAACATTCGTATTTTCCTAAAGAGAGATTTGATTAAAGGATAACAGATTTCACCAGAGTATGCTGTGGAGACACAAAACATCAAATGTTAATAATGAATGTTTATCTATGATAGTTCAATAGTTTTCTCTGGAGGCTATTTTAATTAGCTACAGTAGTTCATAGGTTAGTATGTAATTTTTTTCTAAAGTGTATTAGGACCTTGTGATTATAATGACTTCCATCATATCAGGGCACTTCCTCTGAGACCCTGTGAAGAACCAGATGTTCTCCTTTTCACCTGTGCTTTTGCACTTGAATCCTATATGACTGTGCTCCTGAGTGTAAATTCTCTGGGGAAGATACAGAGCCATCAATATAAAATGTCATGCCCTGGATTTCCTCACTAGTCTATGACAAATACAAGTCATTTGGAAATGTATGGCAATGTCACATGACAATTAGGAAACCTTTTGTTCCACCATAAAGGTATATCATATTTGATTCCTCTATAATCATGTAACTATTGTTTATATGGAAATTTATTCTAAGCCAATTCATATATGTAGAATAATACTTTTATTATTTATATTAATGAGGGATTGGGGGCAGGAGGAGAAAGGGACGACAGAGGATGAGATGGCTGGATGGCATCATTGACTCAATGGACATGAGTTTTTGTGAACTCCAGTAGTTGGTGATGGACCGGTAAGCCCGGCATGCTGCGATTCATGGGGTTGCAAAGAATCAGACACGACTGAACTGAACTGAACTGAATATAAATTATAGAATGGAGTACAGAATGAAGCAGGACAAAGGCTAATAGAGTTTTGCCAAGAGAACTCACTGGTCATAGCAAACACCCTCTTCCAACAACATAAGAGAAGACTCTACACATGGACATCACCAGATGGTCAACACTGAAATCAGATTGATTATATTCTTTGCAGCTAAGATGGAGAAGCTCTATACAGTCAGCAAAAACAAGACCAGGAGCTGACTGTGGCTCAGATCATGAACTCCTTATTGCTAAATTCAGACTTAAATTGATGAAATTAGGGAAAACCACTAGACCATTCACGTATGACCTAAATCAAATCCCTTACGATTATACAGTGGAAGTGAGAAATAGATTTAAGGGACTAGATCTGATAGACGGAGTGCCTGATGAACTAAGGACAGAATTTCGTGACATTGTACAGGAGACAGGGATCAAGGCCATCCCCAAGAAAAAGAAATGCAAAAAAGCAAAATGGCTGTCTGAGGAGACCTTAAAAATAACTGTGGAAAGAAAAGAAGTGAAAAGCAAAGGAGAAAAGGAAAAATATACCTATTTGAATGCAGAGTTCCAAAGAATAGCAAGGAGACATAAGAAAGCCTTCCTCAGTGACCAATGCAAAGAAATAGAGGAAAACAATAGAATGGGAAAAACTAGAGATCTCTTCAAGAAAATTAGAGATACTAAGGGAACATTTTGTGCAAAGATGAGCACAATAAAGGACAGAAATTATATAGTCCTAACAGAAGCAGAAGATATTAAGAAGAGGTGGCAAGAATACACAGAACTGTACAAAAAAGATCTTCATGACCCAGATAATCATGATGGTGTGATCACTCACCTAGAGCCAGACATCCTGGAGTATGAAGTTAAGTGGGGCTCAGGAAGAAGCATCACTAAGAACAAAGCTAGTGGAGGTGATGAAATTCCAGTTGAGCTGATTCATATCCTGAAAGATGATGCTGTTCAAGTGCTGCACTGAATATGCCAGCAAATTTGGAAAACAGCAGTGGCCACAGGACTGGAAAAGGTCAGTTTTCATTCCAATCTCAAAGAAAGACGATGCCAAAGAATGTTCAAACTACCACACAATTGCACTCATCTCACACACTAGCAAAGTCATGCTCAAAATTCTCCAAGCCAGGCTTTAGCAATACATGAACCATGAACTTTCAGATGTTCAAGCTGGTTTTAGAAAGGCAGAGGAACCAGAGGTCAAATTGCCAACATCTGCTGGATTATCAAAAAAGCAAGAGTTCCAGATAAACATCTATTTCTGCTTTATTGACTACGCCAAAGTCTTTGACTATGTGGATCACAGTAAACTATGGAAAATTCTGAAAGAGATGGGAATACCAGACCACCTTACCTGCCTCTTGAGAAACTTATATGCAGGTCAGGAAGCAACAGTTAGAACTGGACATGGAACAACAGACTGGTTCCAAACAGGTAAAGGAGTATGTCAAGGCTGTATATTATCACCCTGCTTATTTAACTTCTATGCAGAGTACATCATGAGAAACACTGGGCTGGAAGAAGCACAAGCTGGAATCAAGATTTCCAGGAGAAATATCAATAACCTTAGATATATAGATGACACCACCCTTATGGCAGAAAGTGAAGAACTAAAGAGCCTCTTGTTGAAAGTGAAAGAGGAGAGTGAAAAAGTTGGCTTAAAGCTCAACATTCAGAAAACTAAGATCATGACATCCTGTCCCATCACTTAATGGCAAATAGATGGGGAAACAGTGGAAACAGTGGCAGACTTTATTTTTCTCTGGCGGGGGGCTTCAAAATCACTGCGGATGGTGATTGCAGCCATGATATCAAAAGTCATTTACTCCTTGGAGTAAGCTTTTGAGACTATTGAGAGTCCCTTGGACTGCAAGGAGATCAAACCAGTCCATCCTAAAGGAGATCAGTCCTGAGTGTTCATTGGAAGGACTGATGTTGAAACTGAAACTCCAATACTTTGGCCACCTAATGCGAAGAACTGAGTCATTTGAAAAGACCCTGATGCTGGGAAAGATTGAAGGCAGGAGGAAAAGAGAATGACAGAGGATGAGATGGTTGGATGACATCACTGTCTCAATGGACATGAGTTTGAATGAATTCCGGGAGTTGGTGATGGACTGGGAGGCCTGGCGTGCTGCAGTCCATGGGGTTGCCAAGAGTCAGACATGACTGAGAGACTGAACAGAACTGAATGCCTTTGAAGGAAGTTAGGACCATGTTAGACAGCATATTCAAAAGCAGAGACATTACTTTGTCAACAAAGGTCCATCTAGTCAAGGGTATGGTTTTTCCAGTAGTCATGTATGGATGTGAGAGTTGGACTATAAAGAAAGCTGAGCACCAAAGAATTGATGCTTTTGAACTGTGGTGTTGGAGAAGACTCTTGAGTGTCCTTTGGACTGCAAGGAGATCCAACCAGTTCATCCGAAAGGAAATCAGTCCTGAATATTCATTGTAAGGACTGATGTTGCAACTGAAACTCCAATAATTTGGCCACCTGATTCAAAGAGCTGACATTTGAAAAGACCCTGATGCTGGGAAATATTGAAGGTGGGAGGAGAAGGGAATGACAGAGGTTAAGATGGTTGGATGGCATCACCGATTCAATTGACATGAATCTGAGTAACCTCCAGAAATTGGTGATGGACAGGGAGGCCTGACATGCTGTAGTTCCTGGGGTTGCAGAGTTGGATACAACTGAGTGACTGAACTGAACTGAATATAAATTATATATATATAATTTTATTCAGAAGTGTTTTTCATTCTGGACAAGATACAGTGATGTTGACAAAGACTATATTTGATATTATTCTATTTTGCTATGATACAAAAAATGCATTTTGGAAAGTGTTGATTATGGTAAAGTAAAATCCCAGTAGCCAAATGTCAAATGCCCATTCTATGTAATTGATATTACATAGGACTGAATCATTTCATTTCAAAACTATATTTTAATACTATTCTTAAAGTATACACATTATAGAACTCTTTCTCACACAGTATGTAAACTTTCATAATACTCTCTTCTGGATATTTCTATCACCAAAAGAGTACAGATGCTCGGGCATAGGAAAATGGCTGTGTTTGTATATTTTGCATCCTTTGTGATATTTTTAATATAAATATAAACAACTACTTTTTAAAAACTTAAGGGGCTTGAGCTTAATGATACCATAAGTTTGTATTCCAGAAGACTGAGAGAAAGGAAAGATAAGGGATTACTTAGTACCTAGAGCCTGAAAGATAACCAACAATTGTTGATAAGGAGATCTTCTGGCTAGTAATTTGAGAACAGTTAGTTGGATTTGACATTGACAATATACAAAACTAAATGTTATTGCGATTTAATGTGAGGTATATCTGGTTTAAGAACAGTTTTACAAGAAAAGTCTACTTGGTAAATTTACTCCCAGAATGTTTGAATACCAATAGCAACTAAGAAAATTTCTCAATGCAAAAGAGACAATCTTAGACAACATGAAAGTGAAAGTGAAAGTGAAGTTGTTCAGTTGTGTCTGACTCTTTGCGACCCTGTGGACTGTAGCCCACCAGGCTCTTCCATCCATGGGATTCTCCAGGCAAGAATACTGGAGTGATGTGGCTGATTCATGTCGATGTGTAGCAAAACGAATACAGTATTGTAAAGCAAAACAAACTAAAAAATAAAAATTAATTAAAGAAAAAAAAATATAATAAAAAAATAAAAAATAATACCAGAAAAAAAAAAAAAGAATACTGGAGTGGGTTGCCATTTACTTTACCAAAAATTCAAATTTTAAATCATTGATCAGAAAGATAACATAAATTATTGAGTCCAATATTCCCTTTCTCCTATTGAGGTTCCCCATCCATATATTCAAATACAATTTACACTTCAGTAAACTAGGTGGGCCTGCAGAGACTAAGTCTAAGTTACTTGCTTAGCAAAGACAATGATTTGTGGCAAATGGCTGACTGCATTCAAATTCCAGCTTTATCCCTTACTATCTGTATAATCTGCCACATTACTTAACCTTTTCTGTGCCTCGAGTGGCTCACCTGAAAAATGGGAATAGTAGTAGCATATAACTCATAGAACTGTTCTGAGGTTCAGAGGAGCTAACCTGTGTAATCTGTTTAGCACAGTGCCTGGCATATAGTAAGTGCTCAATGAATGTTGTTGGTGTTCAGTTGCTAAGTTATAGTTGACTCTTTGTGATCTCATGGACTGCAGGCTTCCCTGTCCTGCAGGGAACTATCTCCAGGAGTTGCTCAAACTCATGTCCATTATGTTGGTGATGCTAACCAATCATCTCATCCCCTGACACCCCTTTCTCTTCTTGCCCTCAATCTTTCCCAGCATCAGGGTCTTTTCCAATGAGTCAGCTCTTTGCATCAAATGGCCAAAGTATTGGACCTTCAGCTTCAGCATCAGTCCTTCCAATGAATATTCAGGATTGATTTGCTTAAGGATTGATTGGTTTGATCTTGCTGTCCAAGAGACTCTCTAGAGTCCTCTACAGTACCACAATTCAAAAACATCGGTTCTTCAGCTCTCAGGCTTCTTTATGTACAGGTGTACTTATTCTAAATTCTAGTTCTACAAATGATTAGTTGTGTGCCCTTAGGCAACTTCCTCCAAGTGGTCTGTGACATTTAGCACAATCTGCACTGCACAGTTGTTTATTGTCTGTCTTCTCCTCTGGATATATAAATCCAGGATTACAGGGGCTAGATATGAGGTATATTAATACTTGATGCACTGTTGAATAATAATTAATGAATTATGTGATGTCCATCATGTTTTAGGTGCTCAAGGATGCTTTTTATTATAAATCTGTGTGTGTGTGTGTGTGTGTGTGTTAGTCACTCAGTTGTGTCTGACTCTTTGTGATTCCATGGACTGGTAGCTTACCAGGCTCCACTGTCCATGGAATTACCCAGGCAAGAGTACTGGAGTGGGTAGCCATTCCCTTCTCCAGGTGATCTTCCCAACCCAGGGATCGAACCGGGTTTCCTCATTGCAGGCTGATTCTTTACTGTCTGAGCCACCAGGGAAGCCCATTATTATAATCACATCCCTTAACAGGGTTCTTTTCTTCCAAGGAGTAAGCGCCTTTTAATTTCATGGCTGCAGTCACCATCTGCAGTGATTTTGGAGCCCAAAAAAACAAAGTCTGACACTGTTTCTACTGTTTCCCCATCTATTTCCCATGAAGTGATGGGGCCAGATGCCATGATCTTCGTTTTCTGAATGTTGAGCTTTAAGCCAACTTTTCCACTCTCCTCTTCACTTTCAACAAGAGGCTTTTTAGCTCCTCCTCACTTTCTGCCATAAGGGGTGGTGTCATCTGCATATCTGAGATTATTGATATTTCTCCCAGCAATCTTGATTCCAGCTTGTGTTTCTTCCAG
>SJXQ01004434.1:0-22142 GCA_006408695.1 Aepyceros melampus | reverse complement strand
GAAATAGATGGGGAAACAGTAGAAACAGTGTCAGACTTTGTTTTTTTGGGCTCCAAAATCACTGCAGATGGTGACTGCAGCCATGAAATTAAAAGGCGCTTACTCCTTGGAAGAAAAGTTATGACCAACCTAGATAGTATATTCAAAAGCAGAGACATTACTTTGCCGACTAAGGTCCGTCTAGTCAAGGCTATGGTTTTTCCTGTGGTCATGTATGGATGTGAGAGTTGGACTGTGAAGAAGGCTGAGCGCAGAAGAATTGATGCTTTTGAACTGTGGTGTTGGAGAAGACTCTTGAGAGTCCCTTGGACTGCAAGGAGATCCAACCAGTCCATTCTGAAGGAGATCAACCCTGGGATTTCTTTGGAAGGAATGATGCTAAAACTGAAGCTCCAGTACTTTGGCCACCTCATGCGAAGAGTTGACTCACTGGAAAAGACCCTGATGCTGGGAGGGATTGGGGGCAGGAGGAGAAAGGGACGACCGAGGATGAGATGGCTGGATGGCATCACAGACGTGATGGACGTGAGTCTGAGTGAACTCCGGGAGTTGGTGATGGACAGGGAGGCCTGGCGTACTGCGATTCATCGGGTCGCAAAGAGTCGGACACGACTGTGTGACTGAACTGAACTGAACTGAACTAACAGGGTTCTTAAGAGGATTAGATGAGAGACTGCAAGGGAATATGTTACAAGGTGGAGACTGCCAGCCTGTAAACTTAAAAGAGCAAGTACTTAATAAATGTGGGTTCTCATGATTGTTGCTATCACTATAAGCCTGAAATCTAGACAGTGGCAGAAATGTGACTGCAACTAAGTTTTCCTAGTTCCTCACTGAATATTTTGGCAATGCTATCAATACATATATATATATATATCATATATATCTATATATATACACATACATACATATATATGGACGGCAGAAAATCTCAGTCCTTAATGTTAGAAAGTATTCTGCGATGGTAGTTTGCAGCTGAGGCTATTGCCTGGCAACAAAATCTGAGGACAAGATTGTAAACTGGGATCAAGGTTGATCTAATTCTTCTCACATACAAAGAGTCGGACATGACTGAGCGACTGAACTGAACACTTTTTTTTGGCTTGGACAGAATTACAATGGCATCAAATAGGCGAGGTGGCCAACATTTTAAAGTAGAGAGATTTTCATATAAGTTATCAGAATTTTGGTCATTCTGAAAAAATTAGAAAGGAGGCACACAAGGCTGGACCCCCACCTGGCAACTACTCAGTGGCTTCACAGAGGGGGCTCTCCCTTCTGTGGGCGTACATGCCTTTCAGTTTACATATGATCCCTGCAGATGTTGGGGACCCTGATTTGGAATCAATAAGATTTAAGTCATCTGAATGTCTTCGTAGTAATCATTCTGACCCACATAAGCAACACCTTTTTGCTGCAGCAAAGATTTTTATTTCTGTTGCCTTTTTCATCATTCCTCACCTTGCTCGTGTTTTATGCAGCATCTGATAGCGAGTGTCAAGAGAAATTTAAAATTATAGCTCATTTACTCTGGTTAAACATAAGGAAGGAAAAGCAATTACCAGAGTAAAATGATGGAATTAAAGATTCTTCTTGCAACCTAGGTAGGTATTTAGTGTTTGATGAGTGCTGGAAAAGATAAATACATTTTTCAAGGAGGACTGTATCAATCTGCAATCATGAATGAAAGACTCCGAACATGATTTAGATATCAAACATATGGTTTGCAAACACAATCAATCTTTCTCTAAGCAGTCAGAGTTAGTTGACAATATACTGTACCTCTTTTTGTTTCTAAATTGGAAAATGCTTTTTTAGTGGTGAATAAATTTCCTGTACCAACAGACTTTTTTTTCTAAGGAAATATGCTACAAGATAGATGATGCTTTAGAAGATACCACGCAGATGGTCTGTAGAAAAATCTTATAAATATAATCCCATATAAACAGATTAAATGCATTCTTCATATGAGGATAAAATGTTAATTAGTTTAGCTTAATTACAGATTTGCTACATCTAGAAGTTTAAATTTAATGGATTGGTGATTCAATTTGATAGATCATAAAAAATAACTATAAGCATGTTACTGGCTGTTTTGCTGACTAACTTAACACGAATGTCCCATGTATCTTTAATCCAACTCTGGCTCAAAATGTACCTTATTCTTAAAGGAGCCCATCAGATAATGAAACATATCTAACTCATGCTAACAAAGGGTATGTACATCAAACTTTCTTTAAAACTGATCATAAGCCCTCTTACTATCTTTCACAATGCATTCATAAGAGATAGTTACAAAGCAGTATAGAGTTCTCTATGCAACAATGCAAATTTCAAGAATGTTGCGGTAATTTTGTTCTCAAAAATTTGAAGGAGTATGATTTTAGGAGTGGACTGTAGTTATTCTGCATTTTTTTAATGCAGGTAGAAAAGAAAAGAAAAACAGGGAAGAACTACCAATCACATCAAAAAGAGACTAATGAGGAAACTTTTGATTCACTAGCACCTTAAGTTATTGGAGGGTTTCTCAGGTGGCTCAGTAGTAAAGAATCCACCTGCCAGTGCAAGGAGATGTGGGAGATATGGGTTTGATCCTTGGGTCAGGAAGATCCCCTGGAGGAGGAAATGGCAACTCACTCCAGTATTCTTGCTGGGAGAACTCCATGGACAGAGGAGCCTGGCAGGCTACAGTGATGGGGTCACAAAGAGTCAAAATGACTGAACGACTGAGCACACATCCAAGATGCTGGAGTGAGTTATCTAACTGTACAACAGAATCTCTTTCCAAGATTATGAAAGATATTAGCACGGCCTGATTAATTGCCATTTTGTTGCAGTGCTGGAGATTAGACCAGAGTAGCTTTAGGAGTACATTTCAAAAATGATTATACTTCAAAACTTCTCTGTAGCTAGCCTACTGAACTTTGATTGTTCATACTTGCACTAACCCAAGCTATCCCTTCTTCCTCACTTACTTACTTCTTTCTCATTCTAACAAGCATGCAATTTGACATCAACAGAGATTTCAACAAAAATAAAACATAGAAAGGTGAATAACTTAAATACTGATATAAATTATTTGTGCTGCTTTACTTGGTCGAGTCCTGATAGTTTATGAAGTTCTGTTATCAAATAATTTTATGAAAGAAAACTAAAGACTCATGACCAAAAAATATAGCGTCACCTCAGATAGAAATAAGTACAGTACTTCTTCTATATTAACTAAGAAACACAGAGAAAAGTGGATCAAGACTATTTCCAAATGCAAGAGCTAGACGTGAGGACCTTGCTTCAATTTTCATCAAAATTCCTGCCAGTGTTGTCCTTGAATCATAAAAAAAAAGGTTTTATGTGTATTTATGGGTGACCATTTCAGTTAAATTTATTTGTCACTGAATTATTTTATACTTATAAAAACATTACATTAAAAAGGAGAACCCAACTGTATCTTCCTATGTATATTGTTTTTCACTTTGTATAGACAATTTTTATAAGATTACTTAATTTTACAAGTCTGCTGGTGAGTAATAGTTGGATTTCCCTCCTATTTCTTGTGAAAACTCATTCACAGCTTTTAAACATTTCATTAAATTTTTTTCTAAACATCATTGACATTGTATTTGTGCAAGTGTATTTTGAAAAGACTTATGAATGTACCTGTTTGTTGCACAGTAATTTAAAAATTTGCTTTCAATACATAAATCTAAGGAGGTTGTGTCTTCATTTTTCTTTTCTTTTCTATTTAAAAAAAATTTTTTTACTTTACAATACTGTATTGGTTTTGCCATATATCAACATGAATTTTTCTTTTAGAATAGAAAGTATCAGGTATTTCCGATGATTGAAAAGCTAATAAAAAAATCAAGTAAAAAATTATCACAGAATCCATTTTTCTTTCATTTAACATAACTACATAGGTAAATTTAGATGTTAGACTAATACATTTGAAATATTTTCTCATAAATGATATAGTTGTTACTGTTTAAGTTGTGTCCAACTCTTTTGCAACCCCATGGGCTATAGCCCACTAGGCTCCTCAGTCCATGGGATTTCCTGGGCAAGAATACTGGAGTGGGTTGCCATTTCCTTCTCCAGAGGATCTTCTCCACCCAGGGATTGAACTCTCATCTCCTGCACTGCAGGTGTATTCTTTACCACTGAGCTGTATGGGAAGCCTCATAAATAATATTTTAGGAGGTATATATACAAGCAAGTAATCAGTAGTCCAATAAAATAAACATAATCTGTAGAGTAGGGAATTAGTAAATTATTTTAGAGATAAACTGAAATCAAATTGAAAGTATCTGAGAAGAGTTCTTTTTCTACTGAAGACCTGAAGGAAATGAGGCAGATAAAAATATGAACTTCTGGGCCTAAAAGGATTGTGTTAAGTGGAACAAACAAGAGTGTTAAAGGCTTTTTTATTGTTGTTCAGTCTCTAAATCATGCTCCACACTTTGCAACCCCATGGACTGCAGCATACTAGGCTCCTCTATCCTTCACTATCTCCCCGAAGTTGCTCAAATTCATGGCCACTGAGTCAGTGACACTGTCTTGACCATCTCATCCTCTGCCACCCCTTTCTCCTTTTGCCTTCAAGCTTTCCCAACAAGAAGGTCTTCTCCAATGAGTTGACTCTTCGCATCAGGTGGCCAGAGTATTGGAGCTTCAGCCTCAGCATCAGTCCTTCCAATGGATATTCAGGGTTGATTTCCTTTAGGACTGACTGGTTGGTCTCCTTCCTGTCCAAGGGACTTTGAAGAGTCTTCTGCAGCACCACAATTTGAAAGCATCAACTCTTCAATTTCTGGTTTTTCTCCTTCTGTTTGCCATGAAGCGATGAGATAGGATGCCATGATCTTAGATTTTTTTTTTAATGCTTAACCTACATTATTAATTTACACTTCACAACAGACGAATCTACAAGGTATTATAGTCTACATGTTGCTGATTGGGAAGCTACTGACAAATCAGAGGTATTATATTATTTGATCATGATTATATACATCCCAAGGGGCTGAGGTTGGATTTGAACCCCATATTTTGGTCCTACACTATTAAGTCTTCTTCCTTCCCACACTTACTACTTATGTTTAGATATTTGGGGAACTGGTATAGTGAAGGCCTTATGTAGCAAGATGATTTACGAAGATACTCATTTGTGTTGTTTTTCTCCCTGAGCAGGCTCTTCTACTTTCTCCATCAACAGGCAGATAATCTAGTCTCTTCACTTCCTTGTCGCAGAGGTCTCTGTGGAAGTCTAGGTTCAGAGGGGCTCTCAGGCCTACTGAAGCCTCTGAAGTCCACCAAGTCGAGACAGGAGGAGCACAGGACAGCCTGGTCATGGAGTCATAAGTGACACCAGCTCCCATCTTAGCTCCAACAGAAGGCTACTAGGCTTTTCTCTGCACCACCTTGAGTTCAGAAAAGCCATGTTCCTTTCCATATGCCCTCACCATCTTGGAGGCTTTTAGAGAGAGGAAGATGTTTCCTAGCTGGTCCAGTGGTAAAGAATCCGCCTGTCAATGCAGGAGAATGCAGGAGATGTATGGGATGCGGGTTCGATCCCTGGGTCGGGAAGATCCCCTGGAGAAGGAAATGGGAACCCACTCCAGTACTCTTGCTTGGAGAATTCCATGGACAGAGGAGCCTGGCGAGCTGCCATCCACGGGGTTACAAAAGAGTTAGACATAACTGAGAGACTAAAAAACAAGAGAGAGGAAGAGAGGAAAAAAAAAGACAGTATGAATTTACTTTCTATTGCTTCCATAACAGATTACCATAAGTTTAGCAACTTAAAGTAACACGTTGTCTAATCCAGTTCTGAGGTCAGATGTCAGACAGGGCCTCTCTAGGCTAACATCAGTGTCAGCAGGACTGTATTCCTTGCTGGACGCTCTAGAGGAATATTTGTTGTCTTGCTCATTCAGGTTGCAGTCAGAATTCAGTTCTTTGCAATTGTAGGACTGAGGTCTCCATTTCCTTTCTGGCTGAAAACTAAGTTATTCAGGACTTTTAGATGCAGCCAGAAATCCTTGGCCCCATTTCTCCACTTTCAAAGCTTCAAGAAAGAAAGTGAAGTCATTCAGTCAACTCTTTGCAACCCTATGGACTGCAGCCTACCAGGCTCTTCTGTCCATGGGATTTTCCAGGCAAGAGTACTGGAGTGGGTTGCCATTTCCTTTTCCAGGGGACCTTCCCAACACAGGGATTGAACCCTGGTCTCCCACATTGTAGGCAGATGCTTTTACCATCTGAGCCACCAGGGAAGTCCCAAAGCTTCAACTGTAGGTTAAATCTTGTATTTTAAATCTGTCCTGCCTCTTCGTCCATCATATCGTCTGACAAAATTTTCTGTCTTCCTCTTCTTACTTATGTGGGCCTACTTTTAAGGGCCCATGTTATTACCTTTGGCCATCTGAATAAAAGAGTTTAATCTCCCTATTTTAATAATCTTAATTATTTTAAAGATTATTTTATAATCTTAATTCCATGGAAAGATCCTTTTGCCATGTAATATAAAATATTCACAGTTTCCAGGAATTAGGGCATCAACATCTTCAGGGATCATTCTTCTGCCTACCACAGGGTATTTTACCTTAATATAGTTTAAATTATTGTACAGGTCCATAGTTACTGAGTTCTACTAAGGCTACTTTTTTTTCTTATGTTGGAGGAGGGCAATCATGAGGAAAATTAATCATCTCTGAAAAAGACGAAGTGATGAAGCCCATTTTCTCTCTGTATTTGAACGCACATCTGAATTGTGATTCCATTACTTTACAACAGAGAAATAGTTTTTAAACAGATTAATCTTGCAGAATATGGACCTCCTAACTCATATGCTCTATTTGCTACTGCTGAAAAATAATTCTAATTTTAAAAGGCTACGTTGGCTTTAAAAATAAGTTTATAATAGAAATGATTGCTTCTCATAGTACCATAACTATAGGCATTATTATACTATAAATATCATTGCTATGAGACCAACCCATGCTCCTACAGCCTTAAATAATACATGGGTCTTTCAGAGTTTCCAGACAATGTTTTGAGAAACAATACTTGATGGTTGTAATTTTGGGTCTTCCAAAGCTGGCTGAGGTTCTAGGGTTGTTGTCCTGACTGACGATCAATTACCAGAAGTGCAGCTGGCTTCACAGAATTCCCCTGATATTTCATATCAGTTATTAATATTCTATGATTTAGATATGTATTGAGCGTTTCCAATAACACAGTTCCCAGAATAATGAACCCTCTCCCTAGATCCTTTAGACTAAATCCATTGAATACTAACCTATCTTATTGAGGCCTAATTGCAATATCCCATTTTGAATTCCAAGCAATGGAATTGGACTAAAGGGAACAAGTCCGTTAATGATGTGGTTGAGATTATTTCAGTGGCAAGTATCTAGTAGACTCAGGAACTGAGACCTTGTCTGAGCATCTACCAATAACCAGGGCCTGATGGGGAAATAAATTTGGGAGAGGCCTGGGGAATTCTGGTGGGTGGAGATTTTTGGATCTGAGTGTCATGGCTTTGCCTGTGTGTGTACTTTTGCTCTGGGTACTTTAATCTTTGTATTTCACTTTCCTCACGGCTGTGTTATGATTGTGCACTCTCCAGAAACTGGTCATAGTTTATAAGCATTAAGGAACACTTTTTATGTCTTTATGTGTTCTGTGTGCTTCTGCTTAGTCACTCAGTCATGTCCGACTCTTTGTGACCCTTTGGACTGCAGCCCACCAAACTCCTCTGTCCACGGGATTTCTTGTGCAAGAATACTGGAGTGTGTTGACATTTTCCTTCTCCAGGGGATCTTCCCAGTCCAGGGAGAGAATCTGAGTCTCCTGTGTCTCCTGCATTGCATCTGGATTCTTTACCTGCTGAGCCATAAGATGTTTAAATTTCTATGCAAAGTGAATAGGTTGAACTTAGCTAAGGAATAAGAGTAAGGTAAGAAGAAGATTTCGAGGGAAAGAGTGCCCAATAACTGAAACTCTGAAAACTATAATTACAAACATTTTGGGCATAATGGGACAGAAACCATGAAACTGAGCCCCTGTTATATAAATGAAGGGCAGGTGAGTAAAGGGAAGACAAAGTGAGGAGGGGTTGGTGGTGATGGTTAAGAGTTAGAGGAAATCTTCCCAAGTCAATCAAACAGCTCCAGGTTCAGAGATTTTCTCAACTCTTGACAATACAACTCTTAGAATGGGAAACATTGCCTTAATTCACAATTTCAACAATGCAGGAAGTCATTATTCAAATTTTCCTAAAGGGTCAAGAACTCAGAGGTTGACTTCAAACTATAAAGCATTTTAAACTCCTTTTGCAGGCTTAAAGTGTTCTATACCTACATATGTTTTGGCATATATACTTGACACATAGACACAATTTGTATATAATTCCATTCCCAAAAGGCATGGAAGAGGCAATGCATCTTATACTCAATTGCCACCAAAGAGCACAAAGATGAATGTTTAAGTCCAGACACTGACACATCCCCCTAAATTTTCAAAGCATGGCTTGCGGTCTCAGCCCCCTGACTCCCATTCCCTGTAATGGAAATCAGGTGGCAAAACCCTAATGCAAACTCCTTGGAAATCTAGAAGACGGCATAATGATGTTCTTTGTTTTGCTATGGAAACATTTATATGGGACACAGGTTCAACTGTCCATGAAATGATGCACTAATCTCCAGAGTTCACAATGTAATTTGGAGTATATTTTCTTCTCCATGTGCATGCAATTGTGAAGGTAATTGCCACCCTGAAGGTAAAGAATGCCAAGTGTCCCTCATGTAACACACAGCTACATTCTGAACGATCTCAGAGCCAGACATCCACATTAGGCATGCAAAGAAAAAGTCCACAGAACTTGTGTGCCTCTTCATGTTTTGTATGCAGTCTTTCTGGAGAACACCTGATCTTTCCTTGACAAGGTTTGTTGGTTTTCATAAACTAGTTTGTTGTGAATAATCAGTTCAATTTCTGGCCTGAATAGTATCATTGATTTAATATGATAAACCAAGAAACAGTTCTCTTCCTTCTCAAATTTATAAATTTTATTCAGATCCCTTAGATGTTTAAAATCTGAAAATTAAACCAGCTTAAAGATAAAAGTGCAGACTTCAGATAAAGCTAGGGATATATTAAAAGCAATGTCAGCACCTCAGCTGTTCTTAGATCAGGATGAGACCACAAGCTAAAGGCTCATCTATTATTTTCAGAAAGTATAACTCTCTTAATTTCTTTGTAAACTATGAATATTTTTAGAAATTAAAATAATTTAATTTTTGATAAAAACAGGTGCCTACATGTTCAATGACTAACATATGATCACATTACTTAACTGTAGAAAAAATATAATGAGTAGTTTTAATCATATCTAATCACCTTATGAGAGTTCATTGTAACTTAACTGTTCTATGATAGCCCTTAGGGATACAAAGTTTTATACTTTTTCTTGTTTTATAGTATCACTCTTTATATCTCTTCTGAACTTGACTAGGCAGTTCTCAAGGGATGTAAAAGAAGTATAAGATGTACTTCTTCCCCATAGCATTTAGCATAGAGTAGAGTTCATTACAGGAGCTCAATAAATACTGTGCATGTATTGATTGATTGTCAGCATTCTGCTTTGTGACTCCTTTTAATATCTCAGATGCTGAAATGTCATTATCATAATCATCATAAACCTCATGTATCTGTTCATGACATTGTTCTGGGTGCTACATAAAATGCAGCAGTGATTTCTAAAAGTACAAGAACAACTGAAAACAGGTTCACTGACCCACTAATCGGGAAAGATGGCACAGGTTGGAGGATTCACCCATACATTTAAAATTTATTGGAGATATATATAACTCACTTCTAATAATTTGAGACATTTTATAGCAAAAAGTGATAAAGTTATCAAAATATCAGCGCTAAAGTAAGAAATGCGTAGAAAGGTGAGAAAGTGAAGGTTTGGCTGTGCATTTCTCCACAGTCCTGGCATGAAGAGGAATATCCTAGGCCAACCTCTGACATTTTGGACTGAATAGGTCTGCGTTGCAGTGCTGTGCATTGTTGTCTGTTCAGCAGACAACCACTACTTCCCTCCCCTTGTGTTGTGACAACTAAAAAATGTCTCCAGAAATGGCCCTCAGTTTGAGAATCACTAACCTAGGTGATCTAATCCTCTTTATAAGGATGGAGAGAGCATAACCCAGTTCCATGGGGGTTGGGATATAAGAGAGCAATACAATTATTTTCTGACATTAATTTCTAAAGTAACTTTCAATAAACCATGAGTGATTTGATCTATAGTGTCCTCAATAACACTGGCTAATACTTCTTGAGACTAAGCCAGATGCTAAAATTGGCATTGTATACCCATGACCTATGAGATGGGTAGTATTGAGATCTTTATAGATAAATAAATTAGGGTCATCAAAATTAAGCAATTTACTCAAGGTCATACTGTGAGTTGCAGAGTTAGGATTCAAACCCAAGCAATTTGAGCAGAAAGCCACCACTCAAAGTTACCAATGACAGTCTTATGGAAAGGTGAAGTAATATAATACTGCTGATTTTTGTCTAGCTCTTCTGTAAAAGTAGAGAACAGAAATATAAAGCACAAACTAGGAAAAGCAATGAGCAGCTCCTCCAGAGGCTGTCTGCAGTATCCACTGTCTTCAGAAGTGGCTGAGTGATAGCTGTCCAAAGTGTGTATTGGTGATAATTGCTGATGACGCTGAGTTGGAGTAACAGTGAGGGAGCTGCCCTAAACTTCCTGTGATTCCTTTCTCTAATTGTCAAAACCTGTAAGTGATGAGGCTTTTTATTTGAAGTATCTTGGCACTTTCTTTCTTTCAGAGGTTTTAATAATATGTTGTATCATACTGTAGAGAGAGAAGGAATCTGGAAAAGACCTTGGAATTATATCAATCTGGTACAGAAAACTGCAGCTGTGTAACTGAACAACTATTTGACCTCTCTCATCTGAAAATAGGTATATGAGTATCACACATACCCACACACATATGACTGGACATGGAACAACAGACTGGTTCCAAATAGGAAAGGAGTACATCAAGGCTGTATATTATCACCCTGCTTATTTAACTTCTATGCAGAGTATATCATGAGAAATGCTGGGCTGGAGGAAGCACAAGCTGGAATCAAGATTGCTGGGAAAAATATCAATAATCTCAGATATGCAGATGACACTACCCTTATGGCAGAAAGTGAAGAGGAACTAAAGAGCCTCTTGATGAAAGTGAAAGAGGAGAGTGAAAAAGTTGGCTTAAAGCTCAACATTCAGAAAACTAAGATCATGGCATCCGGTCCCATCACTTCATGGGAAATAGATGGGGAGACAGTGGTAACAGTGGCTGACTATTTTTTTGTGCTCCGAAATCATTGCAGATGGTGATTGTAGCCATGAAATTAAAAGACGTTTACTCTTGGAAGGAAAGTTATGACCAATTCTAGATAGCATATTAAAAAGCAGAGACATTACTTTGCCAACAAAGGTCCGTCTCATTAAGGCTATGGTTTTTCCAGTAGTCATGTATGGATGTGAAAGTTGAACTATAAAGAAAGCTGAGCACTGAAGAATTGATGCTTTTGAAGTGTGGTATTGGAGAAGACTCTTGAGAGTCCCTTGGACTGCAAGGAGATCCAACCAGTCAATCCTAAAGGAAATCAGTCCTGAATATTCATTGGAAGGACTGATGCTGAAGCTGAAACTCCAATACTTTGGCCACCTAATGCGAATAACTGACTCTTTGGGAAAGACCCTGATGCTGGGAAAGATTGAAGGCAGGAGGAAGAAGGGGACGTCAGAGGATGAGATGGTTGGATGGCATCACCAACTCAATGGACATAGGTTTGGGTGGACTCCAGGAGTTGGTGATAGACAGGGAGGCCTGGCATGCTGCGGTTCATGAGGTCACAAAAAGTCGGACATGACTGAACAACTGAATTGAACAGAGTGTATATATATATATATATAAAATGGGCTTCCCAGGTGGTTCAGTGATAAAGAATCCATCTGTCTAACAGGAGACATGAAAGATTTGATCCCTGGGTTGGGAAGACCCCCTGGAGAAGGAAATGGCAGCCCACTCCAGTATTCTTGCCTGGTGAGGTCCATGAACAGAGGAGCCCGGGAGGCTACAGTCCATGGGGTCTCTAAAGACTCTGACATGACTTAGCAACTAAACAACAATGAAATGAAATATAATATATAGAGTAAGTGTATAACGTATTTATTTGTAGGAATCTTATAAGAATTCCAGACTTAGGTAATAAAAAGTATTTCTTAAAACACTAAATTGTGAAAATGCCTATATAGTACTAACACTCTTTTTCATGTGTTATTTGCTATATTTATGCTGAGAAATTTGTGTAACTTAGTATAAAAAAAAGAAGTAGTGGTAATACTGGTGATTTCCAGGGCCTTTTTTTTTCCCCCCTGGGAAACATATACTATCCAACGCTATATCTCCTCAGGTAGAAACAAGTCTTTAGGTTTTGTTGACTTATTAAATTTCATCCTTGGTAGCAGATATACTTTATCAGATACTGAACTTCTCCCCCTGCCCCCCCACTGGACCACAAGACACACTTTCTCACTTTTCGTTCCTAATTATTAGGCTCTTGAACAGAATCAAGCAATGACTCAATGATTAGAAAGATTTATGCTGACTTGCTGAATACCCAATACATGTCTAATGTTTGACTGATTGATAATTAGTTCCCTTCCTTAGCCATTAATTTTTTTGTAATTTAGTGGCTTATGAAATCTATTCAGAGAATCCCATTAGATACTCAGTTCTAAGCTGAGTCAAGCATAAACATATATATTGTGGAACATATTTTTAAGGTATCTATTTCTAATCTCACATAGATTAGGTATTTAGCCCAACTCAGCAAGTATTTTGAGTATCTACATAGGCAATGCAGGAAATATAAGACATGTATAAGATCTGATTTAGCTACTCAACAAACTTATAATTGCCAGAGTAGACAAGATATATGCGACAGACTTGGAACATATATCTGAATTCCAGAGAAATTCAGAAAAGGGGGAGCAAGGGGCTTCCCTGGTGGCTCAAAGGTGTAGAATCTGCCTGGTAATGTGGGAGACACGGGTTAGATCTCTGATCTAGGAAGATTCCACGTGCTGCGGTACAACTAAACCTCTGGGCCACAACTATTAAGCCTGTGCTCTAGAGACTGGGTACCACAACTACTGAAGCTCACATGCCCTAGAGCCCTTCAACATGAGAAGATAGCACAGTGAGAAGCCCCTCCACAGCTAGAGAGTAGCCCCCTTTCACCACAACTAGAGAAAAGCCAGTGCAGCAAGGAAGATCCAACACAGAAAACATTAATAAACATTAATAAATAAAGAAATAAAATTATTTTAGAAGAAGAAAAAGGAGAGCAAAAGTAAGGTGGAGAGGTAGAGTTGCTTGTATACATCTGTTCAAAAAATTTAACAATATACACACAATGATATGATCTTTATATCTCACATTCTCACATACAACACTCATGTACTCAAATTTGTATTATATTTGTTGTTTGTTTTACAAAAGTGAGATTATTCTTTAAATTTTTTCCATGGGTATGCTGCTAATATGGTGTACATAGATCATTTTCATTACTTAAAAATACAAATAAAAATGTGAAAATTAGTTAAAAATGTGAGTCACACGATATGAATGTGCCATAATTTAAATATTCACCATTGATTTTCAGTTTAAGTGGGTTTCAAATTTCTTCTCCTATGAAGACTATTACAAAGAACATTCTTATTTTTCTATGCAAGCAATTCTGTAGGATATGCTTCTAAAGTGGAACTCCTGGTTCAAATGATACCCATATTTAAAAAGCATTACTGGATTTACAAGTTAGTCTTTGAAAAGTTACCCCAGTTTATAGCTCTTTGGAGACAGAGCACTTTCCCCTATACCACCTGCATAAAATCACTCTTTTTTATTTTTACCAATCTAGGCGGTGAAAAAGGATACTTCCTCTTTCGAGAATGAGATTTTAAAAATTTGAATGACAGTAAGAAGGCGAAGCCAGGAAAATTCCTTTAGGAAACTATTATTTTAATATGACAAAATTAATCATGAAAGTGAGGAGATAGGCTATTTCGAAGCAAAGCAGTCACACCAGTAAATAGAATTAAAATGGGTTAGGAACAGGTGTGTTAAAGAATGAAATGCTCGTGAAAATGAAGCACAAAATTTGCCAGTGTTCGATCAGAAAAGCACTCTTAAAAATTATTCTCACTGAAAAAGAGATTCGTAGGTCTTTCCTCTAATTTTGTCCTTTCCCTCAGAGTTCTTTTTCCTATTCTGATTCCAACTTTTACCAACTGTACTTTTTCTCCTGGAGTATCCTTTGTCTCTTTTGTGCCAAAATTACACCAAAATAGAACTCCTTACCATTTGAAAGACAATGCAGATCTGAGTTAGAGTGTTAGCAGTAGGAAAGAAGAGGGAGGTTGTATCTAGAGGTTTCTGAGAATATATGATAAAAATGACTGGTTGGCTATTGAGTGTCGATTGTGAAAACAAAAGCTGTCTCGGTTACTGGCCTAAGTGACTAGAAGAGTCTTGCTGAGGTTGAGAATACAATAGGGTTAGGGAGAAGGAAAGAAGAATAGGTTAGGAAGAATACAATAGGAGAAGGAAGTCTGTGGAGGAAGTGAATTCAATTTGAGGCATGTTCTCTTTGAGGGGCTCCTGGTGCTGGGGTATCCACTAGCTGACATTTTGGAAATTCTGGTCTGCATTTCAGGAAATCAGTCATACTGAAGCAATACCTTAAGTTATTTACCTGGGCATGGACATTAAGAGGAAGCAAAAAGAGCCAAGGTGAAAAAATTTAGAAGTATCTCCCATTAATGGGTAGGCAGAGGGAGCAGAGATGGGCTATATAAGAAAGATTGTCAGGTAAGGAGAATCCCAGGAGAATGGGGAAGATGAATTCTTTCTTTCTTCAGATTTATTGGTATATTACTGACAATTAAAAGTTGTAAACCTTGTCATTTTAATATGTGTACATTTTGAAGCGATCACTATAATCAGGCTAATGAACATATCCATCACTCATAATTACTGCTTTCTTTCTTTCTCCCTTCCTCCTTTCTTCCTCCTTCCTCCTCCCTCCTTCCTCCTCTTTCTTTCTTCTTCTCTGTCAAGAATACTTAAAATATAGTCTCAACAAATTTCAAGTGTACAGTAGAGTATTTTAAACTATGGTCACAATGCTATACATTAGATCTCCGGAATTTATATAATTATCTCGCATAATTGAAATTTTGTACTCGTTAACCAACATCTCCCTGTAGCTCCCTCTGCCCAGCTCCTGGCAGTCACCATTCTGTACCCTCCTCCTATAAGTTGGACTGCTTTAGATTCCACATATAAGTGAGATTGCACAATATTTGTCTTTCTTTATCTGACTTACTGCATTTAGCACAATGTCCTCTAGGTTCATCCATGTTGCTACAAGTGAAAAATGTTCTTATTTTAAAGGCAGAATAATATACCAGTGTGTGGGTATATGTGTGCATATGTATAAAATTTTCTTTATCCACTGAAGGTGAATATTTTGTGAATCCAAGATATGAGAAGATGCCATATTAAAAAAAAAAACTGCTGAGATCTTGTAAAGTGACAATATAGAATGTCATTGCAATCTCCTGAGAGTGATATTCAAAAAGACTGTGTTTAAAGCAGAGTTTAAATTGTTAGAGATCAATACAGTAGTAGGAAAAAACTTCAAAAGTTTAGCGGTAAAGGAAAAAGAACAAAAATAATTTTTATCCCTACAATCAACACATTTGATCATTTGAAGGAAATTAATATTACTTTTTAATCAATATTTTTCTGTGCATAGTGCTCTATAATTACATTTGTTTATGTCTTTTCCTTTCTTTTGAACTTTGAGGGTAAAAAATTGAGTAATAATAATGGTACTTAACACACTTCTCTTTTTCCACAGTATTATTTTATTTTATTTTGTTCCCATTATTCCTGACCTTAACATGTGCACCTTTCATTATGCCCTAACAGTATATGAGTGACCCTCACACAAACACTTCAAAAATGTCTCTGAATTCAAAAATGTCTCTGAATATATATATGTTTTAAAAGATGCTTATTTTTGTATACATAGCTTTAATTTACATAAAAATAATATCATGTTGCCAATATTGCTTAATCTTATTTTCATCATTCATTTTCTTTTCAAAATTTTAGAATCTGTCCTTGATAGGGGAAAGAAAAACCTCTTGTTAATTTCTTCTAACTTCTCCAGAATGTTTCATATTATACATCTCCCACATTTCACATGTCTACTCTTTCCATGATGGAGATATATGTTGGTTCTACCATCTCGCCATTACAAAGATTTTGGCAATGAACATTTCAACATCTTTCCCCTTGTGGAATTACACATGAGTGACTTTGGGGTACATGCCTGGGAATGAGGTTGCTGGGTCATTAGGTATTTGCGTACTTAATCTCATAAGCCATTTCCTTATTGTTTTCAGAATGGCTGCATCAGTTTACATTCCCAGCATGGCAGTGTTTGTCCACATCTTCAATAAAACTTGACATATCTGACTATGTGATATTTTGTCATTTCATAGACATAAAGAGGTATGTCATTGTTCTATTTTATTTTACATTATTCATTCAACTCATGAGAAATTTTTCATAAATTTTTAGTCATTCATGTTTCATTTTCTCTGATTTATCTATTAATTTCCTTTTTTTTCCTATGAGATTTTCAATCTTTTTCTTATTTCTTTGAAGACTTCTTTACTTCTTTACTTTAGCTGGTTTTTATTTTTAACTTTTATTTTGGAATACTCTTTTATTTACAGAAAAGTTGCAAATATAATATAGACAGTTCCAATATACATATCACCTCATTTTCCCTAGTGTTAACATCTTACATTAATGAAAACTAAAAATTTCCTAGTTTGTGTTTAAAAAGCTTTATCCGGATATAACTTACATGCTACACAAACCTCTATAGATCTGCTTATTATGGATGCTTTATATAAGTGAAATCATAAAATTATTTTTGTCAGTCACTAGGTTCTTTCACTTAGCATGCTATTATTGAAGTTCACCCATGTTGTAATGTATATCACCATTCTTTTTTTAATACCAAATAATATTCCATTGTATGGAATTTTCTTTATCCATTCATCAGTTGTTGGACAAATTTGGATTCTTTCCACTTTTAGCCTATTATGAATAGCACTACTATGAAGAGTCATGTATCCATATACAAGCTTTTATCTTTTATGTGACTATATGTTTTCATTCTTTGGGTATATACATAGAAGTAGAATTGCTGGATAATATAATACTCAGTGTCTAGCATTCTGAAGTATTATCAAATAGTTTTTCAAAGCAGCTGAACAATTTATATTTCCACCAACAAGGTGTGAGGGCTCCAGTTTGTCCATATCCTTGCCGATACACTATTACCTATATTTTAAGTTATAACTATCTTAGTGGCTATGAAGTAGCATCTTGTTGTGGTTTTGATTTATATTTTTCCCTTTAGAGAAATGTCTCTTAAAATCTGTACCCAATTTTAAATTGAATTATTTTCCTTTTTAGTGTTGAGTTATGTGTTCTTTACATATTCTGGGTACAAGTCCCTTATCAGTTATATGATTTGCAAATATTTTCTCCTATTCTGTGGGCTATGTACTCACTTTACTGCTGATATCCTTTGAAAAATAAAAAGTTTTAATTGTATGGAGTCCATTTTGTCTATTTTTTTTTTCATTTGAATTTTTGTTTCCATATCTATGAAAGTGTTGCCTACCTCAAAGTCATGAAGATTGACTCATTGTTTTTTGTAAAGGTTTTATAGTTTTAACTCTTACGTCTAGATTTATAATCCATTTTAAGTATAGTTTTATGTATATTATGAATAAGCAGTCCAACTTTACTCTTCTGCCTGTGGATATTCAGTTGTCCCAGCACTATTTATTGAAAAGACTGTTCTTTCCCCATTGAATCGTCTTAGTTTCTAATTAGTTTTTGACAGTCTAAGTATTGCTCTTCCAATCTATTTTGTTGTTAATTTTCTTTATGATGTCATTTCTGAATGGAATACTTATTATTTATGCAATCAAAAACATCAATGTCCTACCTTATAATGTTGGCTTAGTTCAGTTCAGATCAGTCGCTCAGTTGTGTCCGACTTGCGGCCCCATGGACTGCAGCACGCCAGGCTTCCTTGTTCATCACCAACTCCTGGAGCTTGCTCACACTCATGTCTATCCAGTCAGTGATGCCATCCAGCCAACTCATCCTCTCTTTCCCCTTCTCCTCCTGCCCTCAATCTTTCCCAGCATCAGGGTCTTTCCCAAAGAGTCAGTTATTTGCATCACGTGGCCAAAGTATTGGAGTTTCAGCTTCACCATCAGTTCTTCCAATGAATAGTTAGGACTGATTTCCTTTAGGATGGACTGGTTGGATCTCTTTGCTGTCCAAGGAACTCTCAAGAGTCTTCTCCAACACCACAGTTCAAAAGCATTGATTCTTTGGTGCTCAACTTTCTTATAGTCCAACTCTCACATCCACACATGATTACTGGAAAACCATAGCTTTGACTAGAGGGATTTTTGTTGGCAAAGTAATGTATCTGCTTTATAATATACTGTCTAGTTTTCTCATAGCTTTTCTTCCAAGGAGAAAAGCGTCTTTTAATTTTACAACTGCAGTCACTATCTACAATGATTTTGGAGCCCAAGAAAATAAAGTCTGTCACTATTTCCTCTGTTTCCCCATCGATCTGCCATGAAGTGATGGGACCATATGCCATGATCTTTGTTTTTTGAATGTCGAGTTTTAAGCCAGCTTTTTCACTCTCCTCTTTCACTTTCATCAAGAGGCTCTTTAGTTCTTGGCTTATTGAAGAGTTTTTTTTTTTTTTTCCATTTTCAAGGTTACAAAAAATATTTTTCTATAATTTTTTATATTGAAAGTTAAAGTGAAAACCTCTCAGTTGTGTCTGCCTTGTTACGACCCCACGGACTATACAGTTGTCGGAATTCTTCAGGCCAGAATACTGGAGTGGGAAACTTACCTTCTGCAGGGGATCTTCCCAATGCAGGGATTGAACCCAGATCTCCTGCATTGCAGATGGATTCTTTACCAGCTGAGCCACAAGGGAAGCCCTTTTGTATATTAGATCTATACTTTTACTTTACATATTTAGATCTTTATTCTACCTGCAACATGTCTTTATATGTGATATAAATACCTCCAACGTTATTTTCTTCAGATGGCAAGGCAGTTTTGAAACAATCTATCCTTTCATCACTGGGAGGTCTGACCTTTCTTCAAATTTCTAATCAAAAGCTGGAGAAATTTTTAAAGTTGTGTCAAGATAGAATAATAGAGCATGAAGATTTTAAGGACAAGGTAGATGAGCAAACTTTTACACTGTTGCATCACTGAGAAAGATTTCCTGTAAAGGGAATTTTGCTAAAAGAAATTTAGATCAAAGATATTTTTACATTGGTGTTTCTTTTCCTGAATTACCAAGCTATACTGTAACAATTGAAGTAATACTCACCCGTATTATTGAAGGTACCCTCAAAGTACATGGTTCAAGGCCCTTACAGGAGTATATAATAGTCTTAGATTTTGCCCTTATGGTTTTTCTCCCCAAAGGTTTTCCTTATTATGCACCAGACAAGCCACACTGATGTCATGCCACTCATCCAGAAAGGTAATATAATCCAAGGAGGGAACTTAACGTGTACCCATGTATCTTTAATGTATACTTTGGAGCCATTATATTCTGTCTTATTAAGTCATTTAAATATTTTATGTAATATATTATGGTCTAGTAGATGTTACTTTAGATCTGGTTTAATCTCTGGACATTGTCGATAATCCGTAAAAAACCATTAAAAATGAAACTTCAAATTCCTTAAAATTTAGCAATATCAAGTACTTTTAAATGATAACTATTTTTTTCCTTTCTTGATCATATTTATTCAAACTTAAAAGCTGATTTGTACAAAATTCAAATGAGGTTAATATTTTCAATTTTACTTCCTGTGTTTATAACTTTACTCTCATTAAATAGATAATTAAGCTGTGTTTTATTATTTCAGTATGGTATATAGCTACAGTAGTTTTTATAGCTATTCTTATTTATCTTCTAGTCAAAGGATAGTGTGAGATCAAGATTTAATAAATTTAGTATCTGAATTATTTCACATATTGTAGTTCCTAAATCTTTATCCTTTAGGACTATCCTGCTCTTCAGTTTGAAGTTTCTTGAGGAAAAGAATATAGATTTAATTAGAGCAATTAATGAGATACTTACAACTTACTGGGTGTTCATTGGAAGGACTGATGTTGAAGCTGAAACTCCAATACTTTGGCCACCTGATGCAAAGAGCTGACTCATATGAAAAGACCGACGGCAGGAGAAGGGGATGACAAAGGATGAGATGGTTGGATGGCATCACCAACTCAATGGACATGAGTTTGGGTAAACTCCAGGAGTTGGTGATGGACAGGGAGGCTTGGTGTGCTGTAGTTCATGGGGTCACAAAGAGTCGGACACGACTGAGCGACTGAACTGACAGAACTGACATTCAAAAATGATTTACATTTAAAACAGACTTTTTATGTAGAAATATAAAATGCTGATCCTACTGAATGAACTGTGTGCTACATCATGCTCAAGATCTATAGACCACCTCTCCCATGATGATTGTTGGCATTTAGTCACTAAGTTGTGTCCAACTCTTTTGCAACCCCATGGACTGTAGCCCACCAGACTCCTCTGTCCATGGGATTTCCCAGGCAAAAATACTGGACTGGGTTGCCATTTCCTTCTCCAGGGGATCTTCCTGAACCAGAGATTGAACTCACGTCTCCATATGATTTACATTTAAAACAGACTTTTTATGTAGAAATATAAAATGCTGATCCTACTGAATGAACTGTGTGCTACATCATGCTCAAGATCTATAGACCACCTCTCCCATGATGATTGTTGGCATTTAGTCACTAAGTTGTGTCCAACTCTTTTGCAACCCCATGGACTGTAGCCCACCAGACTCCTCTGTCCATGGGATTTCCCAGGCAAAAATACTGGACTGGGTTGCCATTTCCTTCTCCAGGGGATCTTCCTGAACCAGAGATTGAACTCACGTCTCCAGAATTGGCAGGTGGATTCTTTACCACTGAGGCACAAGGGAGGCCTTCCTATGATAGTTATTGGCTCAGTTTGTTGCCGTCTTGCACTTCATTTTTCTTTTACTCATTATATTGTATTGTATTGTTTTTCAAGTTTACATATTTGGGAGGCTTTCTGTTCAAGTGATAATTAATTTTAATGGTAAAATATTTCTGGTGGTTACATGTAATTGTTTAAAGTGTAGATAAAATAGGACCTTAAACAAGTGAATTTTAACTAGGAGAAAATAATTCAATTGCTTAAGTTATTAAATTTACAAGACAGGAAAAACTTCCCAGAAATTTGTAAAAACTAGGGCCATGAATAAATTTTGTTTGAGAAAAACTGTGCTAATTCTATTTGCAAATATTTCTCCCATTCAATAGATTGTTTTTTCATTTTTGTTGATGGTTTCCTTTGCTACTCAAAAGCTTTTAAACTTAATTAGGTTCCCTTTGCTTACTTTTTCTTTTATTTCCTTTACTTTAAGAAATGGATCCAACAAAATATTGCTGTGATTTATGTCAAAGAGTGTTCTACCTATGTATTCCTCTGGGAGTTTTAAATTAAAGAAAGCAGGGAAAACCTCTAGACCATTCAGGTATGACCTAAATCAAATCCCTTATGATTGTACAGTGGAAGTGGAAATAGATTTAAGGGCCTAGATCTGATAGGTAGAGTGCCTGATGAACTATGGAATGAGGTTCCTGACATTGTACAGGAGACAGGGATCAAGACCATCCCCATGGAAAAGAAATGCAAAAAAGCAAAATGGCTGTCTGAGGAGGCCTTACAAATAGCTGTGAAAAGAAGAGAAGCGAAAAGCAAAGGAGAAAAGGAAAGATGTAAGCATCTGAATGCAGAGTTCCAGAGAATAGCAAGAAGAGATAGGAAAG
>SJXQ01004433.1:0-11494 GCA_006408695.1 Aepyceros melampus | reverse complement strand
TTGGAAAACTCAGCAGTGGCTACAGGACTGGAAAAGGTCAGTTTTCATTCCAATCCCAAAGAAAGGCAATGCCAAAGAATGCTCAAACTACCACACAATTACACTCATCTCACACGCTAGCAAAGTAATGCTCAAAATTCTACAAACCAGGCTTCAGCAATACGTGAACCGTGAACTTCCAGATGTCAAAGCTGCTTTTAGAAAAGGTAGAGGAACCAGAGATCAAATTGCCAACAAAACATCTATTTCTGCTTTATTGACTATGCCAAAGCCTTTGACTGTGTGGATCACAGTAAACTGTGGAAAATTCTGAAAGAGATGGGAATACCAGCCACCTGACCTGCCTCTTGAGAAACCTGTATGCAGGTCAGGAAGCAACAGTTAGAACTGGACATGGAACAACAGACTGGTTCCAAATAGGAAAAGGAGTATGTCAAGGCTGTATATTGTCACCCTGCTTATTTAACTTATATGCAGAGTACATCATGAAAAATGCTGGGCTGAATGAAGCACAAGCTGGAATCAAGATTGCTGGGAGAAATATCAATAACCTCAGATATGCAGATGACACCACCCTTATGGCAGAAAGGGAAGAAGAACTAAACAGCCTCTTGATGAAAGAGGACAGTGAAAAAGTTAACTTAAGGCTCAACATTCAGAAAACTAAGATCATGGCATCTGGTCCCATCACTTCATGGCAAATAGATGGGTAAACAGTGGAAACAGTGGCTGACTGTATTTTTGGGGGGCTCCAAAATCACTGCAGATGGTGAATGCAGCCATGAAATTAAAAGACACTTACTCTTTGGAAGGAAAGTTTTGACCAACCTAGATAGCGTATTCAAAAGCAGAGACATTACTTTGTCCATCTAGTCAAGGCTATGGTTTTTCCAGTGGTCATGTATGGATATGAGGGTTGGACTATAAAGAAAGCTGAGTGCCGAAGAATTGATGCCTTTGAACTGTGGTGTTGGAGAAGACTCTTGAGAGTCCCTTGGACTGCAAGGAGATCCAACCAGTTCATCCTAAAAGAGATCAGTCCTGAGTGTTCATTGGAAGGACTGATGTTGAAGCTGAAACTCCAATACTTTGGCCACCTGATGCAAAGAGCTGACTCATTGAAAAGACCCTGATACTGGGAAAGATTGAGGGCAAGAGGAGAAGGGGACGACAAGAGGATAAGATAGTTGGATGGCGTCACTGACTCAATCAACATGAGTTTGAATAAGCTCTGTGAGTTGGAAATGGTCAGGAAGGCCTGGCGTGCTGCGGTCCATGGGGTTACAAAGAGTCGGCCCCGAATGAACTGAACTGAACTCAATGGAGTGCTCCTGACTGATATGCATATAAATCTCTGAGATCTTGCTAAAACACCAATGCTAATTCAGTAGGCTTGTGCTGGAGCTAGAAATTCCGAATTTCTAACAAGCTTTGATCCTCCTGCCTGTCCATGATCTTCAAGTAACAGGGCTCTGTAACTGAGTATGGATGGAGACTGACTGTAATTAGAAGGGCTATTTTGGCTGCAAGGAAGAGAGACTCCACTGAGTCCATTCCAGAAACTTAAAACATAACCTGGAATAGACCTAACTGGAGCTGGGCTCTGAGATAGTCTCTTTCCCATCTGCACCTAGTTCCACTGTCCTCTTTCTCCCCTTCTCCCCAGGTTCCTACTCACCACCTACTCCAGTAGGTATCATACTGGGGGTACAGGTGGTAGACTTATGTTTTTAAAAAGCTCTCTGGGGGTTCCGCTGGACCTGCCTCAGCAGGGCAGGTAAAACAGCTCAGGCAAAAGGCACCAGCGTGCAGTCACCCAATCTCAACGTCCAAGCGGGCTTCCCTGGCAGCTTAGCTGGTAAGGAATCTGCCTGTAATGCAGGAGACCTGGGTTCAATTCCCAGGTTGGGAAGACTTCCTGGAGAAGGAAATGGCTACCCACTCCAGTATTCTGGCCTGGAGAACTCCATCAATAGAGGAGCCTGGCAGGCTACAAGTCCATGGGGTCTCAAACCTCCTACTCCTTATTCTTCAGCTAAATGAATTTCCCTGAACTTTCCTGGTCCCTTAAGTATTAGCACTCACTGTTTAACATAAACATTAGGAAACAGTGACAATAATAAAGGCAGCAATGAAAACTGAGTGTATCTATGCATCATTCAACTCTCACAGCAACCAACCCAAGGTAAATATTTTTACCATCCTCACTTCATTGCCAAGAAGACTGAAACTTAAGAGAGCTTAAGAAATTTGAGCAAGGTCACAGAGCTAACAGGAACAGAGGCCCACCTGGTTATGATACTCATGCTCTTTACGACACCCTGAAACAGCTCTTGCCCAGGAACAGTGAATCTGAACTCACAGGCAATGTCTGATACCGTTCTCCTCAAAGCTTTGCCAGACAAGAAATAGAAAACTTGGAATTTTGCCACTGATAAGTGATGAAATGACTTTTTTTTACATTTACTTATTTATTTGGCTTCTCTCAGTGTTAGTTGCAGAGAAGGCAATGGCACCCCACTCCAGGACTCTTGCCTGGAAAATCCCATGGACGGAGGAGCCTGGTAGGCTGCACGGGGTCGCAAAGAGTCGGACATGACTGAAGCGACTTAGCAGCAGCAGCAGCAGCAGCAGTGTTAGTTGTGGCCTGAGGAATCTAGTTCCCTGACCAGGGATCAAACTCAGGTCCCCTGCACTGGGAACATGGAGTCTTAGCCACTGGATCGCCAGGGAAATCCCAGAAATGACCTTTTAAATTACAGATTACATGTACCTGCATACGTTTAAGGACCATTTGCACTTATTTTCTCTTTTGCCTTTGGTCTAATGAGCTTCATTCATGTTTCAGTTAGTAGCTCTTACAAATCAAGATTAGCCCTTATTCTAACACATAACCAAATTTCTTAACCTATCTGGGTATTTTGACTTTGTTCCCAATGTCTTTGGTCATGTACCAGCTTCTGGGGTTCGAATCTGGCGCTGGAATGTTTTTCTCTACTCCTAAGTGTTTACACTATTTCACTTTCAGTATTTACAATTTATTCTGAATTTGGAATTTATTCTTGTATATTATGTGAGGAACAAATCTAATTTTATATTTCCATATGGCTATCCAATTGTTCCAAAACCATTTATTAAAGTCTATCTTTCCACACTGATTTGCTATGCCATTTTTTTCAGATACTAAATTTTGACTAATAAAACCATATAATGTAGGTGCAATCCAATAGCCAAAACAGTCAAGATGCCCTTTCAGGATTGATTTAAAAGTTCAAGGTGGAAAAATAAATAGCAAGAATAGCCAGGAAAAGCACAGTAATTTCATAAACGGGAAGGCAGTCCAGCCATAGCAGATATTAAATGTTTTATAACATCTTTAGAAATAATTCTGGAAATATACAAATACTTTCACACTTGATCCAGTCTTTAGTACATTCTAAAATACACTGGCAAGAATACAAAACAACCCAAGCACAAAGATATTGTGTCATTACTTGTAAGAGCAAACAAATATGGTTCATCCATGCAACCCACTGATGAAGGTCTGAGCTCCCTACAGAGACCAGTCTATATAGAGTGATCAACAAAGGCTGCTAAGTGAAAAGCATAGTGCAGAATAACATTTTCATGATTCTTCATGAGTGGGGATGGGGGATGCAAAATTAATGGAAAATATATTTCTCTTAAGGAATAATACAAGGATAAAACAAAAACTATTAACATAGTTGCCTACAGCAAGAAAGAGGGCCCAGAGTTGGAAACAAGATTTCTATGAATATTACCTTACTATTCTTGCCTGGAGAATCCCAGGGGTGAGGAAGCCTGGTGGGCTGCCGTCTATGGGGTCGCACAGGGTCAGACACGACTAACGTGACTTAGCAGCAGCAGCAGCATACACTTTCAGCTTTGGAAACAAAATTGCTACTTTGAATCATTAACTTATTTTTAATTAAAAATTTTACTGAGTTAAACACAAAATCACAGTTACAAGAAATATTACAAAGAGATCTAATGTCCACTTTGCCAGTTTGCTCCAATGGTAATATTTTGCAAAACCATCCTATGGTATCACAACCAGTGCTTTAACAGATAATCCATCTATGTTATTTAGTTTTGCCAGGTTTCATGTGTGCATAGTAAGTTGTACATGATTTTATCACCTGTGAAGGTTCCTACATCCATCCTACAGACACAAAACACATAAGGATTTGTCATGTCACCAGTTTACACATCATCCATATCCTTTCTGGGCTTCCCTGATAGCTCAGTTGGTAAAGAATCCACCTGAAATGCAGGAGACCCCGGTTCGATTCCAGGGTTGGGAAGATCCACTGGAGTAAGGGATAGGCTACCCATTCCAGTATTCTTGGGCTTCCCTTGTGGCTCAGCTGGTAAAGAATCCACCTGCAATTCGGGAGACTGGGTTCAGCCCCTGGGTTGGAAGTCCCTGGGTTCTCTTCCTTGGAGAAGGGAAATGCTACCCACTTGTATTCTGGCCTAGAGAATTCTGTAGACTGAATAGTCCATGGGGTCACAAAGAGTTGGACACAACTGAGCAACTTTCACTTTTATATCCTTTCTGCCACCCCTCACCTTGTCCCTCACCCGCTTACAAACTAATCTGTCCGTGATTCCTAAGACTGTATCATTTCAAAATGCTATATAGTCTTTTTCCTTCTGGGAAGATTGAGTAGACATACTTTTCCCCACCATTAAATACAACTGAAAATATCTGCTATCATATATAAAACAAGCATAAAACCAGTAAAGAGAAAACAGCAGACAGGATAGAAGCTATACAAACCAAGGAAGGACATGGGGGTTGTATCTGCTACCTCATCTATCCCTGACTTGGAGATGAAGTTGTAGGAGACCTAGAAACACCAACAGGCCCAAGTGAAAAAATTAGAAAAAAAAAAAAAAAAAAAAAAAAAAAGGCTTCTCTATGCAGCCTAAGGACCAGGAAGTGTACCCCATAACAAAAATGAAAACACTTGGGTAACAGCTTCTCTATTCCGCCAATCACCACAGAAAACCTTTACCCCTGCCCCCTCATGCCAGCAAAGGACAAGTGCAAACCTAGAATTCCACCGTCTTGAGAGGAACAATGTTCCTTGTGCCCCTGCCTGGGTGATGCCAAAGAAGGCCAAGTAGACAGTCAAGATTATTATGCCCACTAGGCAGCAACAGGCACCCTTCCTTCTGTCTCAGTGGAAGTAATATGGGAGCTCGCACTTCAGCCCCCACACAATAGGGCGGGCCCCTCCCCCTCCAAGGTAGGGGCAGAGAAGGCCTAGTGGAGACCAAGGACTTTTACCATCAACCAGTGGGAACCACTATGCAGTCCACGGTGAGGGAGAAACTGAGGCAGAAATCCCAGCAGTAAATAAGAATCCCCTCCTCCTTGTCAACTGAGGAACCTGGACTTATATCTCCACTGGAGTTAATGAGGCAGTATCCCTCTCTCTCACCACAGCCCCATCAGAAACAGTTAAATCAAAGGTTAAGCAACATCCAGAGTCTCTTACATGATACAAAAATACCTAACTTTCATAGAAAAAAAAATAGCACAGCCAAAAACCAGGAAGATCTCACAGATACCAAATACTGAAATGACATGTCAGACTCACCAAACAAAGATTTTTAGAGCAGCCAACATAAAAATCTTCAAGGAACATTTGTGACTACGTGTAAAGTACACGGGAAAAAATAGAAAGCCTAAACGACATGGGAAGTCTAGGAAGGAAAGAAAACTCATGGGAAAAAAATAGCAAACCTCAACGACATGGAAAGTCTAGAAAGGAAAGACAAAAAACAGAAATTTCAGCAATGAAATATATAATAACCAGAATTTAACACTCAACAGATGGACACAAAGGCAGAATGGAGGGGACAGAGGAAAGAATCGGTAAACTGGAAGACAAAAAAATACCCAAGAAAATACTGGAAGAAAAACGTAGTGACCTGTGGGACTGTAACAATCTAACTTTCACTGGAATCACAGAAGCAGAGGAGAAACAAGAGTGGGTCTGAAAAAGTACTAAAAGAAATAATGGCTAAAAACTGAATTTTCCATGAGACAAAGTTACAAATTCAAGAAGCTGAGAAGACCCTAAGTCGAAGATTCCCAGAGAAATCCATGCCAAGGCACAACATAATTAAAATTCTGAAACCTAACAGTAAACAAACAAAAAAAGCAGCTGAGAAAAATGATGCCTTATCTATAGGGGAAAAAAATGATTTCTCATCAGAAAATAAGGAGGTCAGAAGTGGTACAGTGTTATACAAGTGCTGAAACAAAAACTGTCAACCTACGATCTTACAACACTATATCCTTAGAAGATAAAGAAAAATCAGGGATTCCCTGGTGGCTCAGTGGGAAAGAATCTGCTTGCCAATGAAAGAGATGCAGGTTCAATCCCTGGGTCAGGAAAATCCCCTGGAGAAGGAAATGGCAACCCATCCAGTATTCTTGCTTGGAAAATTCCATGGACAGAGGAGCCTGGTGGGCTACAGTCCATGAAGTTGCAAAGAGTTGGACACGACTAAGTGACTGAGCACACACACACACACACACACACACACATCTCTTTTATCATTAGTTAACGTCCCAGTAATAACTTTTTTTCATTTTGGAATCTAACTCTCTGGGTACTGATACGTCATTTCTATTATTTTCTTTTTATTAATGATAGCATGGTATAATTTTTCCATTCTTTTACTTTCAACTTACCCACTGGCACAGAATTTGAAGTGAATTTCTTGTAAGCAGAGTATAATTTTTTTTTTAATCCACTATGCCAAACTCTGCAAATGGTTGGTAAAAGAATTTAAAGTAATTGATATGTCAGTGCTTAAGTCTGTCCTGTTATTTGTGTCATACTTGTTGTCTTCATTCCTCTGATCTCAAGCAGTTTCTCTTTTGCCTTCCTTCAGGTTACCTGAAGTTTTTTGTTTTTTGTTTTTTTTTTTAGAATTCCTTGATTTCTTCAGTGTGCTCTAGGTATTATATATATGAATTGTAACAATTTACTGATTCCAACATTTTTTCACCTCCAGGGTGGAGATCTCCCCTTTCACTTAGGTCCTTTGGCCTCCCCCACTTTTCAGTATCATTGTTTTGCATACAGATGCGATCATTTGTTTCAATCATCAAGTGTTTAAGTCATGAGGAAATGTTTAGTCTCCTGCATGCACTCATTATGATGTTTCGTCTTCCTTCCTGAAGCACCAAGATTCCTGCTTACATTACTTCCTTCTGTTTGAAGAACTTTAGCCAGTCTTTGAGCAAAAGTCAGTTAAACAACTAGTTCTTCGTTTTTCTTCATCTTAGAAGGTTCTTATTTCCCTTTATCTTTCCAGAACAATAAAACCTGTAGCTGATAGTTCTGGTTTTACTAGCACTTGAAAATATTCCAGGCTGTAGGTCAAGATATGCTATTCCAGGCTGCAGGTAAGATATGCTAAGAGCGGGTGGTCTTCGGTGGGTGCAGGGGACACAAGACACTTGTCCCTGTGTTGTTGCAATTTTGCTCACCTAACCACATTTTAGAGTCTCCCCTGGGTTGTCTCCTATACCATCTTTTCTAGAACTAAACTGTACAAAAAATTTAAATAATTCTTAAGTGTCCATCTCCAAACCACCATTTTAAAAGCAAAAAAATATGATAATGGTGTACTGTATCCTTCCTCAAGAACAGGGCCATTACAACCTTGAGGGTCCAGCTGAAGATCAGGTGCAGTAACACCTAGGTATTGCCTTGGTCAGAGAGCACTGTCCTCCACTCACTCTAACCTGATTGATTTCACCCACATTTTAAGGTTATGTATGCAATTTGTATTACTTGTGTTCATCAAATTTAACATGTTTTTTTTTTCAACAAAGAGAAATTCAAAAGCAAAACTTAAAGTTTTCTTCCCTTCACATGCTAAAGAGATACCAGATCAAATTTGTTAGCAATGTTTTTCAAAGCAAAAGAAATCTTCTGAACATTATAAAACCAGCCCCCCAGATTCCTGCCCTTGCATGCAAAAGCCACATTGAAAACTATCTTTTAAGCTATTCTGTGAATGAAGAATGATACTGGTAGATAAAGCTATCTTCATCATAGCTGAAGAAGAGCCACCTTTTCAGCTATGTAAAAACTGTGACATACAGCAAGAACACTTATGAATCCGTAAAACAAGGCATTCTATACAACAATCCATTATACTTCATAGCAGTGAACATAATAGTATAAAATAGTACTGATAGGAACTATTATCCCTATTTCAAAGTAAGAATACTTTCAACACAGAAATGTTAACTATGTTTGCTCAAGGTCACACCATAGGAAGAAGCAGAATAACTATTTAAATCCAGGCAGGCAGTTTTCACAGTCCCTGGCTCCTAACCTAACACTATACTGCAGACACACTCCAGTTCTGGGAAATAAAAGAATTCACAAGATTTTCTACTGCAAAACTAAAAAGATAAAGTAAATATAAAATCCGTAAGATTCTATTCTAGTGAAATAAGGGCAAATAAATAGCATTCATTCACTGATGCTGCTACAGAAACAGGCATGGAATCAAAACTTTCTTATTCTGATGCTGCTAAAATCAGTAGATGTAAACAATCACACTGATTTCAAAAGGTCTGCAAAGATGACAAATTCAGGATAATATGCAGCCATTTAAAGCAAGCAAGCACTAAACACTGAAATAAACTAAAAAGAAATTTAATTGCTCCCATATACAGTGCATTATCAGAGGACAGCCAACCAACCAACCAAACAGGCTTAATAGATTTTTTTCAATAATTTCCATTTTTTTCATTTGTAATAACTGCAAAAAATCTGCATCTGGACACTGGGGAATCTTCAATTTTTATCTAATAGGTTATTAAAAAAAAGAAAAGCTAAAGATCACAAGGCAAATAATTTGTAGATGGCAAAAGTAAAAGAAAGTTAAAGATACTTCCAAGTTCAATAAATATCCACTTTAGTTATAAAATAACTTCATTATTTAAAAAGTCATTTGATGTTTTCTAAGTTTCAGCTATAACACCATGAAGCTCAAAAGAACATAGTTCCAAAATGTCATCAGTAAAAGAAAGCAATCTGGACTTTCACTGGACAGAACGTATAATAATAATAAAGAACCAGAAGATTTAACTGAAAATAGAAAAATCCAACATCAGAGAGGTTTTGTTTGTTTATGTGTGTGTGTGTTTTTTTTTTAATGGAGAAATTAACATTTGAGGGCCATTCTATTAAGCTACTCCAAAAGAAATTCAGAAGCTAGAAGAAATACCAGGCAAAACTCAATGTTCTAATAAGAAGTAGAAAGCAGGCCTCATCCCTTGCCTCCAGTAGGATCAACTGGAGCTGTTATTTGGCTCCTCTGACTGTAAAAGGGAAACCAAATTCAATATTACATAATTAAGAAAGGTTTGGAGCCTGGGAGTCTACAGTCTACATGGTCACAAAAAGAGTCGGACATGGCTTAATGACTAATCAACAACAAGCAACTCAGACACGTATTACATATCACCTCAAGCAACAAAATATGATGCCTTACTGGTGTTACTTGGGGTTCCCTCCAGCAATAAGATAGACATGTAACTCTGCCATTCATACCTGAAAAACAAACATCCCTGTCTCCAAAATCCTAAGTATCTTCAATCACAGATTTTCATCAGAACTTAGTATCAAATTTGTATTTCAAAGGAATATATACAGATAAAGCTCATTTTTTAACGTAAAAAAGACTTCAGATTTGGGAGTTACCTGCCCAAGTGGGGCAGTACTTCTATAATTCCTGCTGGAATGAGGATGGGTGTGGCTGTTGGTTTACATTAAGTCCCTGGGATTGCTGCCAATAAAATGTCAGTCAAAAACTTCACTAATTTTCCACCTCAGCACTGGGCAACATCTGAACTTCTAAGAAAACCCACTCTCACACTAAGCAATTTCACCGAAGATCAAAGATCCCTTTTTCCTGACAAAGTGCTGGACAAAGAGGTTGGTAAGAGGGCACCATACAGAAGAAAAGCATACGCTTGGATTACCACTGTAACTCTCAAATATTAAGAGACTGAAGTTTGTAATAAATGATAACCTTTCCCTTTAAAAACTAATGAAAATCCATCCAGGAAAAGGGAAATGCTAACAGAATACAAAGAAAGCTATATTTAATCATTCCAAAGATAACAGGATGGTTCCATTCTGGCTAGAGATCATGAATGAAACAAACTATGCTATAAAATACTCACTGTAGTGTATAGGGTTGTTTATCTATGTGTGTATATTTCCTTCACTCTGAATTCATTCAAAACTAACTGCTGTGTGCTTATTTGCTTCAGTGGACTCTGACTCTTTGTGACCCCATGAACTGTAGCTTGCCAGGCTCGCGGGTCCATGGGGACTCTCCACACAAGAATACTGTGGTGGGTTGCCATGCCCTCCTCCTCCCAGGGATCTTCCCAACCCCGGGATCAAACCCAGGTCTCTTGCACTGCAGGCAAATTCTTTACCATCTGAGCCACTAGTAAAACAATTTACTATGTAATAGTCAAACAGTGAAAATATATACATGAAATACTGGTTCTGTCTTTCATGGAATTCTAGTCAGGGCCAGTGGAGGATGACAGGTAAATAACATCATTCCCTTGAAAACATCTGCAAGTCACTTTCTGAAAAATACTTTGGCAAAGCTAGTATTTGCAAGATCATGGTCTTAAATAAAACAGAGTTAGATAGACTAATATAGAAAGTAAAAAATCACCTATGTTTGCATACATGCAATTACTAAATAAATGTGTAAACTTACAAAAGAATTCTGAATCACCAGCATTTAGAAATCTGGTCTTGCATGTGGGCCGGTTGCCTGCACCACGCGTCAAAGCAAATGTGACACACAGGTTGTGAAAGCCTATTTACCCTTAAGTTAATCTTATCCTATCACAAATGTCCAAAAGTCATTTGGAGACATAAGGACATGCTTCCCTGAGTCTAGTCTTCCATCTGCATTAAGGGGAGATGGAACATAAATAAACCTCTTCCTGTGTTACTAGAAATCTACCAGCATAGCCATGGGGGATGGACAGCAGTATTATTGTCTGGTCTCAGCTGCCATTTAAAGACCAGTGAAGTAATCACCACATATGTAAAAGAACAGATGTTAAAATGCTGCTATATATCCAAAACCACAGCTGGCTAAACTGTAGAAGAAATCACAGTACAATATGGAAACCACCATATTGTAGCTGAGACCATAAACATAAACATAGCTGAGACATAAACCACCACCCAAAGTCCCCTTTTTCCATGAAACTATGCAATTTTCATGCAAACATTTCATGCAAAGATGGGCTCAATAAAGGACAGAAGTGGTCTAGACCTAACAGAAGCAGGAGATATTAAGAAGAGGTGGCAAGAATACACGGAAGAACTGTACAAAAAAGATCTTCAAGACCCAGATAATCATGATGATGTGATGACTAATCTAGAGC
>SJXQ01004432.1:172138-188867 GCA_006408695.1 Aepyceros melampus | reverse complement strand
ACTGAGAATGAGATGGCTGGATGGCATCACAGACTCAATACACGTGAGTCTGTCTGAGCTCCGGGAGTTGGTGATGGACAGGGAGGCCTGGCATGCTGCGATTCATGGGTCGCAAATAGTCGGACATCAGCGACTGAACTGAACTGAACTGAACTGATGTTAGATAACTGTCTTTTCCAAAGAGGGGGAAAATCTTCTCCTTTTTGACTTAGGGAAGTTTTGTAATTTGGAGTGAGGCATCTACTGAAGTTAGGCTCCCATCTTCTCTCAGAAAGTGGGAGATGAGGGCTTTATATTCCTTGATGGTTACTTTTCAAAGATATGCCTCCCAGGGCCTTGAGAAAAATATTCTTGGGCTGTAAAACCAGCAAGAGATTTCTTTAGCTTTTAGAATGATTTACATATATATCAAAGTGGCTGAAAAAGAACTTACAATGACCCAAAGAAAATGCTATCTAAAGAAAACGTTCTAAGAAAGAAAAAGAGTGGAGGCTTTTTTTCATTTTTCAAGGGGAAAGTTATTACATTTTATTTCAATTTGTATTTATTTTTACAATGTCATCTATTTATTTCTTCTGTCATCAAATATTTCTTTTCCTCTAGATTGTCCCTATAAACATCCAAATGTGCTGTAATTTCCTCTCAGCCAAAATAAATAAATAAATATACTACCCACTACCTATTCATTTATATCTCCAATCCTTTTCTTCATAAGACTCCTCAAAGGAAATTTCTATATACATTGTTCCCAAATTCAATATAAACTATACCTTATATCTCTTTCCAGACTCCCTTGAACTTAGTCCACAGTGTGACTATTTATCATTCTTTAATTCCTTGCTAAACTTTGCTCGATTCCTTCCATCTAAAAATACCAACATTTCAACACTGGGGTCTGTTCAGTGCTTAATCTGAGTATCTTTTACCCCTTTGTGTGTTCGGTGTCTGTCATGTCTGACTGTTTTTGATTCCATGGACTATAGCTTGTCAGGCTCCTCTTTCCATGGAATTTCCCAGGTTAGTCTAATAGAGTGGGTTACAATTTCCTTCTCCAGAGGATCTTCCTTATCCAAGAATTGAAACCACACCTCCAGCATTAACAGGTAGATTCTTTACCTCTGAGCCACCAGAGAAGCCCAATTACTCCTTGGTGATGTCATACAGTTTCATCGTTTCTGGTTTCCTTGGCTGTACATACCATACACATACTTATATTAATGATTCATACATTTCTATTTCTAGCCTTGATCTCTCCTTTGAATCACAGACTTATCAATCCAAACGAATATCAAACAACAACCAGAAATTTAATGCACCTGGAAGTGATCTTCTGTCATTCCCCACGCATCTGCTTTTTCCACAATCTTCTACATTTTTGTAAATGGTAAATCTGATCTTCTAGTGGCTCAGGTTCCAAATCCGGAGCTGTTTCAACAACACTGCAACACTCTCCTGCTCTCCCTTCTCTGCTTTACTTTTCTCCTTTGTTTTTATGACCTTATAATATTTTGTTCATTTTACATGTTTATCTGGATTACTTTCAACCTCCTTCAAGAAAGTAAGTTATATGAAAAAAATTATTTTCTTTTTCTATATTCTTAGTGTTTGGTACATTGAGTGATGAATACATATCTATTGAATTAATAAATAAAAATGAATATTTTTTCCACAGTAGCCAACTGTTAATTTTAGTTGCCTAGATTACAGACTCTGGAGGAGTAAAGAAGAACTATGTTGAGCCACTAAGACAGATAACTTCAAGACTGAGAAATCTAATTTAGTCAGTCCAAAAGTAATTATGTAAAGCATTCTCAGTGAAATTCACTCAGAATTAAAAATGTTCACGCATGTTCTTGTAGCTTTAACTCTAGTTGGATGGATTGTAGCAACAATTGATCAGAAGGACTTTTGATCCATAAAATTCAATTTCATTAGTAAAAATATATCATGTTTATCTAGAGATATTTATATCTTCTTTGGAGTAAGTCATTTGTAATTATTCACAAGTAAAAACTTTTTTTTATTTCTGTCCCTCACTCACCCCAGCTATTCTACCTTTAGACATTCTTACTGGGTCCGACAATTAATTTTTTCCCAATTTACCTCCTTTGTGATAAAAAGAATCAGGCTTTCCCTGGACTGAACTGTGAATGCTGTGAGGAAAACATATTTTCCTTCAGACATAGGTTTACTCTAAGCACTTTAGATTGATTTCACATGTTTAGACATAATTGAGTGAGGATTCTTTAAAAATATGTTTATGTTCCCTGTGCCAAATGAAGTTAGTGTAATCTTTAATATCTAAGTACAGAAAATATTTACAAGTAAATATGTTTTACTTTGACTTGAACCTCAATCATTTGAGCTCACAAAGTCACAGTTCTCTTGATTAGAACCACTCCAGTACTCTTGCCTGGCAAATCCCATGGAGAGAGGAGCCTGGTGGGCTGTAGTCCAAGGGGTTGCAAAGAGTCGGACACGACTGAGCGACTTCACTTTTACTTTTCACTTTCATGCATTGGAGAGGGAAATGGCAACCTACTCCAGTGTTCTTGCCTGGAGAATCCCAGGAACGGAGGAGACTGGTGGGCTGCCATCCATGGGGTCACATAGAATCGGACATGACTGAAGTGACTTAGCAGCAGCAGCAGCAGGCAATATTTTTAAGTATGTTTTCAAATTGATATCACTATAAAAACCTAGTTATTCATTTTGTAATGTAATAATTTTTCTTATGCTATTAAATAACTATATTAAATAGTAAAAATATAATCAAACACTAAATTGAGTTATGTTTTGATTACTTACATGAGCTAAACCCAATAATTTGTATATATCTAATTCAAGACATACTATACAAGATTATCTTTTACAAGATTACTATGCAATATTGCACTAATTTTAGTCTCATTTTGCAAATGAATAAACTAAGCTGTAGAAATTAAATGCATTGTTGAACCCTAAGTTAGGACTAAGCAGAAGAATAGGGGTTTATAAATTATGTGACCTAGTTTCTATTTGTATTGCAAAACCACCAGATTCTGCACAAAGCCTAAAGGATAGAAGCAAATATAAGACTATTGTGCAGAGATGCACATTTGGTGCCTTGAAGCTCTAAACACTGATTTATGATTTACAGTTTTGAAAGGTACACAGTGGAGGTGCAATGATGTAGCTTTACATACAATAAGATGATCAAATTATTTGTTCTTCATAAGCCAGTATTAACTAGCATTAACCACATTACTCATGATTATTTATTAATTTGATTCTGCAATATAGTACATTTTATATAAATGATATACTTTACAAAGCTAGATCTACTAACTATAAGTATTTAGAAATGTGGTCAATAGTTTTATGTTTATGGCTACCATAATTTATGTTATTTGTCTTCCCTATCCATATTGTATTTGCCTCAATTCTAACCTATTTTGAAATAGGTTTGGTGCAATGCCACACTCAAAGAGATACATAGGCACTCTTACTAGTCAAATACCCTAGATTTTCAATGGAGGCATTTTGAAAATTGTACTGCAGGTGTAGATAAAGATGAATGGATTCATGTCATTAGAAAATATTCTGTTCTATAATTTTAATAACTTTTGACAATGATATATCTCACATACACTTTATACATTACTTTGAAATATACTAATGGAACTAAAGTCAATAAAAGCAATGGCTAAAATACGTATATGCAAATAATATAATTTTCAAATTGTAATTATTCTAAAAGAAGTAGTATTCTGTTTAGGAAGTTAATAAAATCTTTAAAAATATAATTTTAAAAATTAAGCATTAAAACAAATGTGGTTTTGAATACTGGAATTTGCATTAAAAAGTCTGAATTCCACTGGGGATTTAAAAATGAGTTTTGACTCTCATTGTGCACTATAATCACAATTTTTCCATTGTATATGCAGAAATAACAAGCATATGATTATTTTTCTGAGATTATAAACATAATCTTAATGCTACTTAGGTGGAAGAAAATATTTAATCAGAAAATTCTTGATTTTAACTTAAAAAACTATGCTTTAAATGCTACTCCTGTCAGCTTTGAATCAATAGTTGAAAAACAGAACATTTATAAATATGGATTACATAATATACTTTGATCATTTTGAAAAATATTCCAGTTTCTGGTGATGTCAGCTATGATATCTATAAAAGGATCATGTTAGAATCTTGTTGCCTTTTTTACAGTTTTGAGTTATAGACAGCTGCAAGCATACTAAAAGTTTTGCTTAGGTGAAATCACTCTGTCTTGAAAAATATGAATATATAGTCTTTTTATACAGTAATATGTATATCATAGGGAATTGAGAATAGCTATGCTATTTCTCTGCAAATCATATATGTACTCATTTTGGCTTCCAGCATAATTCTTTAATTAGTGAAACCATCCTCAGTTCAGTTCAGTCCAGTCACTCAGTCGTGTCCGATTCTTGGCGACTCCATGAATCACAGCACGCCAGGACTCCCTGTCCATCACCAACTCCTGGAGTTCACTCAGACTCACGTCCATCGAGTTGGTGATGACATCCAGCCATCTCATCCTCTGTTGTCCCCTTCTCCTCCTGCCCCAATCCCTCCCAGCATCAGAGTCTTTTCCAATGAGTCAACTCTTCGCATGAGGTGGCCAAAGTACTGAAGTTTCCGCTTTAGCATCAGTCCTTCCAAAGAAATCCCAGGGCTGACCTCCTTCAGAATGGACCAGTTGGAACTCCTTGCAGTCCAAGGGACTCTCAAGAGTCTTCTCCAACACCACAGTTCAAAAGCATCAATTCTTCGGCACTCAGCCTTCTTCACAGTCCAATTCTCATATCCATACATGACTACTGGAAAAACCATAGCCTTAACTAGACGGACCTTTGTTGACAAAATAATGTCTCTGCTTTTCAATATGCTATCTAGGTTGGTCATAACTTTTCTTCCAAGGAGTAATTGTCTTTTAATTTCATGGCTGCAATCACCGTCTGCAGTGATTTTAGAGCCCCCAAAATAAAGTCTGACACTGTTTCCACTGTTTCCCCATCTATTTGCCATGAAGTGATGGGACCAGATGCCATGATCTTCGTTTTCTGAATGTTGAGCTTCAAGCCAACTTTTTCACTCTCCTCTTTCACTTTCATCAAGAGGCTTTTTAGTTCCTCTTCACTTTTTGCCGTAAGGGTGGTGTCATCTGCATATCTGAGGTTATTGATATTTCTCCCAGCAATCTTGATTCCAGCTTGTGCTTCACCCAGCCCAGCATTTCTCATGATGTACTCTGCATAGAAGTTAAATAAGCAGGGTGACAATATACAGCCTTGACGTACTCCTTTTCCTATTTGGAACCAGTCTGTTGTTCCATGTCCAGTTCTAACTGTTGCTTCCTGACCTGCATATAGGTTTCTCAAGAGGCAGGTCAGGTGGTCTGGTATTCCCATCTCTTTCAGAATTTTCCACAGTTTACTGTGATCCACACAGTCAAAAGCTTTGGCATAGTCAATAAAGCTGAAATAGATGTTTTTCTGGAACTCTCTTGCTTTTTCAATGATCCAGAGGATGTTGGCAATTTGGTCTCTGGTTCCTCTCCCTTTTCTACAACCAGCTTGAACATCTGGAAGTTCATGGTTCCCATATTGCTGAAGCCTGGCTTGGAGAATTTTGAGCATTACTTAAAACCATCCTAGAAACAGAATAATCTATTCTTTTTGTTAGAGACTGAGGAGAAAGGAAATGAATAGGTTTCATACATATAACTTTACCTTTGTACTTACAAATTCAATAACTCATTTTGCTGAATAAAAAATGATCCTGATCTTAAAAATATTCCTATTGAATATAAAATAACTCATCTTTAATATGCTGATACTAGCAAATCATCTAAGTTTTAGTAACAATAGAGCCTATATTTCATTTTTCATCACTTTCACTTTAGTGTGTCCATATTTTCTGGTCCTTAGAAGAAATAATTGCTAAAAACATTTGGTGAATTAATGAATATACACAAATTTTTATTCAATGCTTAATAAAAACCTTAGAAATATTTCACAGAAAAGATTCAATGGTAATTTAAGCTGAAAATAAGAGAAAATAACTGCAAGTTTAAATAGCCAATGATGATATTTTCTACACAGGTTTACATAAAGGAACAGTTCAAATGATCATAGAGTATACCCTGAATAATAAAAATTAAGTTTTCAACACATTAATATTTGGTGGCAAACACATAATGTCATATCTATAAAGTCTTTTCATAGTTAACCATTTATGAATGGAGTGAGATTAGATATATGTTTAAATATTTACAAGCATAGAGACACTGAAATAATTGATAACTTGACAAATACTGATTGCATCCTGGTGAAAATTCTTTTAAGGCATTAGAAGCAGTGTTAATATCTCACCATACTCATTAAGTGCTTCAGTTATATGAAATTTCTAAATATATATTATTAAAATGCATATTATCATCACATTTGTTAGAGGAGGAATAATCCTTAAATTTCTATAAAAATAACTTTCCCTCAATTTACATTTATGGATTGTTAGAAATCTTAACCGAGTCTGATAAAACCAAGTAATAATACACTGTCTACTTTTATTTAACTACAATGTACAGCTTTAACAATTTAGATTGAATTTTTACCTCTACTCAGATTGATGTGTTACCAGGGTATTTTTCTCAGTAAAAATTTACTTTAAAATGTGAACAGAGCTTGAAATTTTTAAATCTAACACTGTGTAGCTTTCTTATTTGGTTTTAATTATATGATTTCATATATACATATATAAATATTGTTTATACAAATGAGAAATATACATAATTTTAAAAATTCAAATATATTTTTTTCAAATAGTTTAAAGTTCCCTTATAATAAAAGTCCATGACTTATATTTGTAGTCTGTATTGATAATTCATCATTGTACAAACAAAATTGTCTGTGATCTAAGATCCAGTTGAACTGGATTCTAAAATCCAGTTGAATAAAAGCTGCAATATATGTAACATTACATTAAATGTGTTTATTGATTTTATATTTTATTGAAATATAGCTGATTTCAAAAAAATGCCATATCGATTTTTGTTGTACAGTGAAGTGAATCAGTTTTACATACATATACATTCTTTTTTGATATTATCTTCCATTCATTGATGTAAAAACAAAAGCTTATAAAATATCTGCATTTCAAAGTAAGAAAATCTGAATGCAATGAACCCAGAAATGTTTAATATTGATTGTCCTTCTACACTGTAGTTGTTCAATAATCAACTACTAGCTGTAGAGAAAAGAAAACAGAAAAAAAAAAAACAACAAAGAATTACTTTTTTTAAATTTATCTCTGATTAGCTAAGTGGCTATAAGCAAATGATGATCCTTGCCTTTCCAACCTGTAAAAAAATATCAACAGAGTCCTCATAAACATTTTACCTTCCTTATTATTATTGTCTTACTGTAGTAGGCAATCAAATTTAAAATTCTACACTAATTTTATGCCAGAAAATACATGGAAAGTATAAGGAAATAAAAAGTAATCAGAGATTTGTTTCTGTTTTTTTTTAAGATGTGAATAAAATGAGATGACCAATGTGAAAAATATATATCATGTTGGAAGACTCATGAAACTTTTAAATATTAATAATAAAAATAGTCTGATATTATCTGTCTTAGAAAAAAATAAACCTAAACAAAATGTGCTAATATTTCTAATAAAGAAAACAAATGAACATATGCCAGGCATTCCAGATAAATTTTAGAATATGTGCACAAGAAAATGTTTATCTGAATATTCATGGTAACCTTGTTTCTATAATAATAGGAAAAAACTCTCCAAACCTTCATTAACATTAGAAAGATTAAATACATCCTGGTGTAACTAAGCAATATAATAAAAATATTCATAAAAATAAATGAATCACAAATTCAGGTACCATTATAGAGCAACGTCAAAAACAAAATGTTTTGTAGAGAAAAGGAAGTAGTGAAACTCAAGTTAGCATCTATATAACTTTCTAAAACATACAAAATTAAAGAATGTACCCTTTGGGAAAACACATATATACCTGATAGGTAGTTAGAATAGGAGAAAGGACTCCAAAATGGTGGTGGCTAAAAGACAAAGAAGGGAAAAGCCTGTGAAAATAGAACAAAGGAAAGTCCCAGAAACAGTGAGGACCTCAGGTAAAACAAACAGCCCTCCTAGCTAGCCCAATTTACATAGCGCAGGCTCAGGGGGAAGGAGACAAATATATAAAAGGGGGAAGCCTAGAAGGATTGAGACCTCACTTCTGGGTCGGCCCACCCTCACTCCTCGAGTGTGTATTTTCCTTTACTTCTAAATGAAACTGATTTGTAACACCAATTCGTCTATTGCTTCAAAATTTTGTTGTGGCAAGACAGAACCAAGGAAATTACAAACTCCCCCGACATACCTAAGACTATTACAAAATGTGAGAAAAAGCTGAAAACAAAATCCAGAGTACTAGTTAATTCAATGGAATGAGAGATATTTTAAATTTATTTTTTAATTGTTCATCTATTTTTTACTTCATTGTATGATGTGGAAAAGACATAATGATTTAATCATAATGAAAACTTTTTGTTTTTTATTTTTCTAGTCATCCTTTAAATATATGTGTAGTAAATTTATCCTCCTTTCATTCCTGGTAGTAAATTTCTGGTTGAAAACTCAGAAATTTCCATGAGTGTTCTGTTGACTCTTAGTAACAATGTCATTAAAGAAACTTTAAACATCACTATTAAAGTTGCAATATGGTTTCCATACAAAAATTAAAATCTGCATGTCCCAATCTTCACAAGTAGTTAAAATTTCTCCTCTTTTTCCTTCTGCTAAGGTCTGTCAATGATAGCACCGATATTCTGGAAAATGTGGGTGGTCACTTTGGAGATTTCTTTGTTTTAACTTGATTTCATTTTCCTGTGTGATGTTAAAATATTTGAAGGTACAACGCTGAAGATTAGAATGTGCCCATCTTTGGTGACCATTGGCCTAACTATCGAAGACATATATTGAATATCTCATTATCTTTAAAGATGCTGACAATACATCTAATTTAAACAAGAATCAAGAGTTTTAATATCAGCTGGTCCAGAATTCAGGTAAAATGCATTTCCTGAAATCTTTCACATGTAAAAGTCACAATTTTTAATAATGCTTTAATAATTCAAGTTTTAAGTAATGAAACTTAAATGAAACTTCTCAATGATTATATAATTTTTAAAACTATGAGGATATTGACAAAACCTACTTTGATAGACCGTTTCTTCAGTCATTCAGTCGTGTCTGACTCTTTGTAAACCCATGGACTAAGGCACGCCAGGTTTCTCCACCCTTCATATCTCCCAGAGTTTGCTCAAACTCATGTCAACAGAGTTAATGATGGCATCCAAACACCTCATCCTCTGTCGCTCCTTTCTTCTCCTGCCCTCAATCTTTCCCAGCATCAAGATCTTTTCCAAAGAGTCTGCTCTGTGCATCAGGTGGCTGAAGTTGGAGCTTCAGCTACAGCATAAGTCCTTCTAAAGAATATTCAGGGTTGATTTCCCTGTAGTCCAAGGGTCTCTCAAGAGTATTCTCCATCACCACTGTTCACAAGCAATTCTTCAGTGCTCAGCCTTCTTTATAGTCCAACTCTCACATCTGCACATGACTACTGGAAAAACCATAGCTTTGACTATATAGATTTTGTTGAAAAAGTGATGTCTCTGCTTTTTAATACACTGTCTACTAATGTGTCATAGCTTGTCTTCCAAGGAACAATATCTTTTACTTCATGACTGCAGTCACCATCTGCAGTGATTTTGGAGCCCAGAAAAATAAAGTCAGCCACTGTTTCCACTCTTTACCCATCTATTTGCCATGAAATGATGGGACCGAATGCCAAGATCATTGTTTTTAAGTGTTGAGTTTTAAGCCAGCTTTTTCACTCTCCTCTTTCACCCTCATCAAAAGGCTCTTTAGTACCTCTTCACTTTCTTCCATAAAGGTGATGTCATCTGCATGTATGTGGTTGTTGATATTTCTCCTGCAACCTTGATTCCTGCTTGTGCTTTTCCAGCCAGGCAATTCACATGATGTACTGTGCATATAAGTTAAATAAGCAGAGTGAAAATATATAGACTTGATGTACCCCTTTCTCAATTTTGTACCAGTTCATTGCTTCATGTGTGATTCTGTTGCTTCATGAAGTGAAAACAGGTTTCTCAGGGGGCAGGTAAGGTGGTCTGGTATTCTCATCTCTAAGAATTTTCCACAGCTTGCTGTGATCCAAATAGTCAAAGGCTTTAGTATGGTTATTGAAACAGAAGTAGATGTTTTTGTGGAACTCTCTTGCTTTCTATATGATCCAAAGGATGTTGTGATTTGATCTCTGGTTCCTCTGACTTTTCTAAATCCAGCTTGTATATCTGGAATTTCTTGGTTTATATACTGTGGAAGTTCAGCTTGAAGGATTTTGAGCATTGCTTTGCTAGCGTGTGAGATGAGTGCAATTGTGCAGTAGTTTGAACATTTTTGGCACCGCCTTTCTTTCAGACTGGAATGAAAACTGACCTTTTCCAGTCCTGTGGCCACTGATGAGTTTTGCAAATTTGCTGGATTATTGAGTGCTGCACTTTAATAGCATCATCTTTTAGGATTTGAATAGTTCAACTGGAATTCCATCACTTCCACTAGCATTGCTCATGGTAATAATTCCTAATACCCACTTGACTTCACAGTCCAGGATGTCTGGCTCTAGGTGAGTGATCACACCACTTTTGATGGATAATTTAACTAAACAGCCACAGGACTGGAAAAGGTCAGTTTTCATTCCAATCCCAAAGAAAGGCAATACCAAAAAATGCTCAAACTACCGCATAATTGCACTCATCTCATATGCTAGTTAAGTAATGCTTAAAATTCTCTAAGACAGGCTTCAACAATACATGAAACATGAACTACCAGATGTTCAAGCTGGTTTTAGAAAAGGCAGAGGAACCAGAGATCAAATTGCCAACAACTGCTGGATCATCTAAGAAGCAAGCAAGTTCCAGAAAAATATCTGTTTCTGCTTTATTGACTATGCCAAAGCCTTTGACTGTGTGGATCACAATAAACTGGAAAATTCTGAAAGAGATGGGAATACCAGACCAGCTGACCTGCCTCTTGAGAAACCTGTATGCAGGTCAGGAAGCAACAGTTAGAACTGGGCATGGAACAACAGACTGGTTACAAATAGGAAAAGGAGTACATCAAAGCTGTATATTGTCACTCTGTTTATTTAACTTATATGCAGAGTACATCATACAAAATGCCAGGCTGGATGAAGCCCAAGGTGGAATCAAGATTGCCAGGAGAAATATCAATAACCTCAGATATGCAGATGACACCACCCTTATGCAGAAAGTGTAAAAGAACTAAAGAGTCTCTGATGAAAGTGAAAGAGGAGAGTGAAAAAGTTGGCCTAAAGCTCAACACTCAGAAAACTAAGATCATGGCATCTAGTCGCATCACTTCATGGCAAATAGATGTGGAAACAGTGGGTGACTTTGTTTTTCTGGGCTCCAAAATCACTGCAAATGTTGATTTCACCCATGAAATTAAAAGATGATTACTCCTTGGAAGGAAAGTAATGACCAACCTAGACAGCATATTAAAAAGCAGAGACATTACTTTGCCAACAAAAGTCTGCCTAGTCAAAGCTATGGTTTTTCCAGTGGTCATGTATGGATGTGAGAGTTGGACTTTAAAGAAAACTGAGCGCAGGGAATTGATGCTTTTGAACTGTGATGTTGGAGAAGACTCTTGAGAGTCCCTTGGACTGCAAGGAGATCCAACCAGTCCATCCTAAACTAAATCAGTCCTGGGTGTTCTTTGGAAGGATTGATGTTGAAGCTGAAACTCCAATACTTTGGCCACCTGATGCAAAGTGCTGACTGATTTGCAAAAACCCTGATGCTGGGAAAGATTGAGGGCATGAGGAGAAGGGGACGACAGAGGATGAGATGGTTGGATGGCATCACTGACTTGATGGACATGGGTTTGAGTGGACTCTGGGAGTTGGAGATGGACAGGGAGGCCTCGCGTGCTGCTTTTCATGAGGTGGCAAAGAGTCAGACATGACTGAGCGGCTGAACTGAACTAAATACTTGAACTTATGCCAGATCAACAATAAAAGTGTGAGGATACTGAGAATTTGAAAAATATCATATTTTTCTGAGTATAAGTGAAATATAAGTGAAATATTATTTCTATATTTAAGTGAAATATTATTCATTATCAGAAATTGCTGATGAGTTTAAGAGACCTTCCTAACATAGTACAGCTGAATTCAAATTGTCTGATGAAATGAAGCAGGCTGAATGAGTAATTTCCATGCATGAACAATGGGTATATGATGTTCAGCTACTCTAAATTATTTGCATCACCAATTAAACAATAAAGCATGGCATTTAAAATTAATAAATGAATATATACATCCACCACTCAGATCCTGGCTCTGATACTTATTACCTCTAATTTTTGCCATCCTACTTAATTTCCCTTGTCTCTGTTTCCTCAACTATACCAGTTATTTTAAAGACTAAACTTTAATATAAATGAATAAACTTGTTACATAGGAATAGACTTCCTTTGTGGCTCAGTGGTAAAGAATGACTGCCAATGGGATAGACTCAAGAGACTTGGTTTTGATCCGTAGGTCCAGAAGATCCCCTAGGGAAGGAAATGACAAGCCATTCCAATGTTCCTGCCTGGCAAATCCCATGGACAGAAAAGCCTGGCAGGCTGTAGTCAATATGGTCACAAAATATTTGGACATAACTCAGTGACAAAACAGCAAAAAATATATACGAATAATACTTCAGTTAAGTTCAGTAATTATGTCTAAGCTTCTGGGAGAGAGTATAGTATGAGAAATTAAGGGAAATTTTGATTTACTCAAACTATTATTCCATCTACAACATCACTACTTGCTGTTTAGGTGAATTTTAATTATATAATATTCAGCCTTATTATATCAGAGATTCTGTGCAATATTCTTCATTTTATGCCAAGTCAAGATTTAGACAGAATGGGACTCTACAGGGTACAAAAAAAAAAAAAATTATCTTTTGAATAAATCCATCGTCTTATTGATTAACCCATTCTGAGGGGCTGTTTCCATTCTCTTAAAATTCAAGAAATTTTTCATTACTTTTGTGGTTTCTCAATACCTAAACAAAAACTCCTTAGTCACTTTCAGCCTCAGATTTGTTATCAAAAATTAAATTATCCTGTGTAATAGTGAAACTAAATTTTATTTAAAGTAAAGATTTTCCATTTCACTAACTTGGGCCTACTTCCAGCTGGAGATATAAATAGGGAATTGATATTTGGGAGACCTTTTTCTCTTTCTCTACTTTGATCTTTTATTTTTCTCCTTTGCTTATTAAGCATGAAACCTCCTGGGGAAACAATGAAAGAGGAGGTTAGAAAGAAAGTGTAAAGGGCAGAAACATTTTTATTCACCTAGGTGTACAATGATTTAATTTTGGGTCCCTTGGGGTTTGGAATCTGTCCAAAAATAACTCCATATTAGGGAACATTTTAAGTTTCTTAACTTAAAACATGCCTGCTCAGAGAATATAATTTTCTTGACTAAAGCAATGTATTTTCTTAGGCTGACTGCTGATGATTTTCTCAATGCATGGATACCCAGAGGTTCACCTTTGTCTCCTCTTTACAACCCTCTGAATTTCCATGTTAAATGTCCTCAGCCTGGCTCTCTCTGTGAAAGACACACATCTGGCATATAAGAAACAATCAAAAATTATGCAAGTGGAGCTAGCTTCCAATGAGGTCTTTCTTTTCTCTCTGCTTTGACAACTCAGGAAGGTATGAATACCTCAGGTTACTCATACAAAAGGTGAACAAGTGTTTACTCTTCCCACACCTAAGGGCTATATGTCAGGTGGTGAGACATGCCCTATCTGTCTGATCCAAGGCATGAGAAGGAAAATGACATAGGGAACACCTATTTTTTCAAGTATACTTTTTTTTTTCTTTCCTCTTTAACTGCAACCCTTTTATACTCTCAATAGGAAGGCAGACTAAGGATAGAAATAATTATGAAAATAGTGTTTAAATATATAGTTTGACCACTTCTTTCTTAAATCCCTAAAGGGTACCTACTATTTCATTTTAGAATATAGGGATATTGCCATATATCCTTTAGCTCAATCTTTTGAAGTCTTAATATAGACTGACTGTGTATGTCCCCCTCAAATTCCTATGTGGAAGCCCTAATCATCAGTGTGATGATATTTCAAGCTGGGGCCTTTGGGAGGTCATTAGGGTTAAGTCTGGTCATTAAATCACTAATCCCATCATGAGATTGGGGCCCTCATGATGGGATTAGTGGCCCTCTATGAACAGGAAGAGAAAGAGATATTTCTCTACAACTCTCACCCTCTATTGTAGGAAAGGAAGGCCATGTGAAGTCAGCTTTTCTTTACAATTTTTATAGATTTATCATGATCTTCTGTGAGGCAATCTCAAACTCTGAATAAACTTTGAACAACTCATACATTCTTTTCACATTTAAAAATCTGAAAAAATATCAAAATTATTTTTCACTGAATATAAAAGTCTTTTTAAAATGTTCCAAAAGATTGGCATTGCCACAGTTCTGAATTTGCTACTTCAGGTGTTTCATAAGGTAAGACACCATATTTTCGTTTATTTGTATGTTGTTTTGTATGCTTGGTTTTTCATAATGTTATCCTCATATACAAATTGAAATAAAATTTTCTCGGCAATGGAGATGAATTTAGCTTGTCAAAATTAAAAGGTTTGTCCAGTTGATTATCAAAATGCATGAGTTTTTATAAAGGAGAGAAAGAGATTATCTCTGATGGACTTCCTTCTGTTTCCCCAGTGGAATATGAATGAGGGCATACTCTAAAGTGAATGCAACTAGACTCAGTCTCATTTAAAGAAGAAATGGACTCCAGAGTTTTATTAGATGTAGTGAATCCACAATACATATTGAATCCCTCAAAAAATTCATAATCAAACAGAAGATTTATACAGATGAAATATTTTTCAAAACTTGAAACATTTCTTACTTTGCATTCTTGGTAATTATTTTCTAATTAGGTTTTATGAATTTTGCTTTTATTTTTATGGAGCAGTTTTCCCATAAGGCCTATATGAAAAATATATGATTCAAATTTGGAAGTATGTAAACAGAAGCAAAATTATTTTGGCACACTAAAATCTTAAGAACAAATATTAATTATTGAAGAAGACTGAAAAATATTTTTCCTTTGCTGTTTATGGTTTACATGTAATCCTGTAGTTGCTCAGTAGTACCCAACTCTCTGTGACCCCATGGACTGTAGCTCACCAGGCTCCTCTGTCCATGGAGATTCTCCAGGCAAGGATACTGGAGTGGGTTGCCATGCCCTCCTCCAGGGGATCTTCCCAACTCAGGGATAGAACCCAGGCCCCTGCATTGCAGATGATTTCTTTACTGTCTGAACCCCAGAGAAGCAATCCTGTAGAGGGAAGTTCAACAATAGGCAGATATAATATTTATAAAATATAATGATTATATAATTATTAAAGATCATTTCCTTGAAAAGAGTTTTGAAAATTTGAACACCAGAAAGAAGCATATTTATTTTTACCCTGAGGTTCATTAGTAACTCTGAAAATTAAAACTATACTACAAAAATTGAGTAAAGTTAAAAATCTGGAAACATGTTAAGCCATGACCTTGGCAGCATAAAACACCAATGCTACCTTAGAATGATTGACAAGTGTTATCTGATAGGTAGAACATCTGGGTTTGACCTTGGGCGTAGAAACAACACTACACTGAGTGTTCTATCTCTATTTATCTATCTATCTAACTTTTCTATGAATGCTGAACAGGATGTATTAAAAATCAACTTTGACCATAAGAAGCAGTGGTCTAGAATGACAAAAAACACAATTGTTTTTTTGAAAGTGATATTAATCTTGCACAAGAGTGAGTCTAAACTCAAAAATTAAAGTAGGTTCTGTTTCTTTCCAAAATTATTCGCTATTTATCCTTTATTTGGCTTCTGCACCCAATGTATCATACTTCAATATAAGTATACACTCAGTGTCAGGGTAAAATAAACTATGGAATATGATCCTCTGAAAAATATCTGTTATGATATTAATTTTAAAAATCTCTACCTTGAAGACATTGAGGTTCAAAAAACTAAAGAATTTTATAGGATGACATGCATAAGATAAACTTGTATGTCTCTATACCAAAATGTAGCCTCTGTACAAAGTACAATCTGCCTTTTTAAAAACTGCAATATAAATGTTGCTGTGTACATTGCTTAAATAGGAACTGTTTTAGGAACTATGTGACCCACCCTTCACATATTTTTAAATTAAAATATATTTGTCAAAGAGATTGTCTTTAATCCACTGTATATTCTTGCCTCCTTTGTCGAAGATAAGGTGACCATAGGTGTGTGGATTTATCTCTGGGCTTTCTATTTTGTTCCATTGATCTATATTTCTGTCTTTGTGCCAGTACCATACTGTCTTGATGACTGTGGCTTTGTAGTAGAGCCTGAAGTCAGGCAGGTTGATTCCTCCAGTTCCATTCTTCTTTCTCAAGATGGCTTTGGCTATTCGAGGTTTTTTGTGTTTCCATACAAATTGTGAAATTATTTGTTCTAGCTCTGTGAAAAATACCACTGGTAGC
>SJXQ01004432.1:140332-171146 GCA_006408695.1 Aepyceros melampus | reverse complement strand
AATAAATGCTGGAGAGGGTGTGGAGAAAAGGGAACCCTCTTACACTGTTGGTGGGAATGCAAATTAGTACAGCCACTATGCAGAACAGTGTGGAGATTCCTTTAAAAATTGCAAATAGAACTGCCTTATGATCCAGCGATCCCACTGCTGGGCATACACACCGAGGAAACCAGAATTGAAAGAGACACGTGTACCCCAATGTTCATTGCAGCACTGTTTATAATAGCCAGAACATGGAAGCAACCTAGATGTCCATCAGCAGATGAATGGATAAGAAATCTGTGGTACATATACACAATGGAGTATTACTCAGCTATTAAAAAGAATACATTTGAATCAGTTCTAATGAGGTGGATGAAGCTGGAGCCAATTATACAGAGTGAATTAACTCAGAAAGAAAAACACCAATACAGTATACTTACACATATATATGGAATTTAGAAAGATGGTAATGATAACCCTGTACGCAAGACAGCAAAAGAGACACAGATGTATAGAACAGCCTTTTGGACTCTGTGAGAGAGGAGAGGGTGGGATGATTTGGGAGAGTGGCAGTGTAACATGTATGATATCATAAGTGTAATGAATCGCTGGTCTAGGTTCAATGCAGGATGCAGGATGCTTGGGACTGATGCACGGGGATAATCCAGACAGAGGGTGTGGGGTGGGAGGGGGGAGGTGGGAGTTGGGATTGGGAGCTCATGTACACTCATGGCTGATTCATGTCGATGTATAGCAAAATGAATACAGTATTGTAAAGCAAAGCAAACTAAAAAATAAAAATTATTTAAACAATATATATCTGTCTTGTTTATTTTTAATTTGAAACTTTGTAAAACCATTATTTTTCACTTAGGTTAGGTTGAGGATTTACAAAATAAATTATATATGGTTATATAGAAAATAAAATAAAATTGTAATTCTTACATTCAGTTCAGTTCAGTTCAGTCGCTCAGTTGTGTCCAACTCTGTCCGACTCCATGAATCGCAGCACACCAGGACTCCCTGTCCATCACCGACTCCTGGAGTTCACCCAAAACTCATGTGCATCAAGTCAGTGATGCCAACCAGCCATCTCATCCTCTGTCATCCCCTTCCTCCTCACTCCAATCCTTCCCAGCATCAGAGTCTTTTACAATGAGTCATCTCTTACATTATCAACATTTAAAAACCTGTCTATAACTGTTCTGTAAACAACTATGGTTGGAAATCTATTGTCTTCCTAGCTGCCTGTTGTCTATTTAGTCTCATTCTTATTGTTCATTGCTCTCCAAGAGTTTTTAATTCTAGTTGATAAGATTATTTTCAGTGCTTTTCAGTCTTGTATCTTCATTAACACTTTAAAGTACAGGGCCTTCATAAATTTTCTTTTCATAAGTCTAGCTGTTTATTTTACTATTTGCTGACCAACCTAGCTAGCATATTAAAAAAGCAGAGGTATTACTTTGCCAGCAAAGGTCTATCTAGTCAAGGCTATGGTTTTCCAGTGGTCATGTATGGATGTGAGAGTTGGACTATAAAGAATGCTAAGTGCCAAAGAATTGATGCTTTTGAACTGTGGTGTTGTAGAAGACTCTTGGGAGTCCTTTGGACTGCAAAGAGATCCAACCAGTCCATCCTAAAGGAGATCAGTCCTGGCTGTTTATTGGAAGGACTGATGCTAAAGCTGAAACTCCAATACTTGGCCACCTCATGCAGAGTCGACTCATTCGCAAAGACCCTGATGCTGGGAGGGATTGGGGGCAGGAGGAGAAGGGGACAACAGAGGATGAGATAGCTGGATGGCATCACCGACTTGATGGACATGAGTTTGAGTAAACTCTGGGAGTTGGTGATGGACAGGGAGGCCTGGCGTGCCGCAATTCATGGGGTCTCAAAGAGTCGGACACGACTGAGAGGCTGAACTGAACTGAACTGTATATATAAATAGAAGAGGTATGATTCTTCTCCAATAAATTATTTTTGCCTTTTGATGCTTGTCAAATAGCTTGTCTTAATTGAAGACTGCCTATTGCAGTCCATAAGGTTGCAAGGAGTCGGACTCAATTTAGCAACTGAATAGCAACAATGGAAGAAATCTGCTTCTCAACTGTAGTCTGACATCACTGTGTCTTTGCAGTGTGGGAAAGATGATAGAGTTCTTTGGAGTATCTTTTGGTCCCACTTATGAGAGCTCTACACCTCCCAAAGACTCCACATTTTTATATCATCACATCGTGGGTTAAGATTTCAAGAAAGGAATTTAGAGAGTCCCAAATATTCCAGTTCACAATATGATTCTTTCACAGGTAATGTTCACTGCTATGTACAAATGATTAATTTTCTTATTCTACAGATACTTCTAATTTATTAGAAAATCTTGCTACAAGCTGGAGCAACAAAATGAAAAATTATCCTTTTACTTCTCTCACTTATATGGTTTAACTCTATTTGCTCAATTTGTCTTTACTTTTCCTTCCCTGTATTTCACTGGTCCTAAATGGCCACAGTAATGTCCTTTCTACTTTAACAAATAATTCTCTGCCATCAACTTCCAACTCAAATACCCCAATTTTGGATCAAGCAATTCTTCAGCCCTTCCACTTGAACAATAGCTCCTCATCTTATAAATGCCAGAGAAATTACCTTCAGAATAATTCATGTGGAACTGATTTTTGGGGAAATGTCATATGGGCACATTTTGCTACTGTTTTGATATATAGTATCCTAACTGTTCTTTAATTTTATATAAATATTGTTTCTATAGTAGAACTGTGTGTTCTCTAATGAAAAGAGATTGGGTTTAACACTATTTTGAAGTCAAAGAGCATCCTGCCTTTTTAAAATCATTTGTTTGAAAATAATTATTGACTATGCATGTTGTGCTAAGCACTATTCTTTGATTCTTAAATGTGACACAGAAGCAAGCAGCAAATATTCTGCATTGAAAATTTTTACATGTGATTTTTTTTTGGTACTTATCACAGTTAAAATTACATGTTTAACTACACATTCATTTGTTTAACATCTAGATCCCCAAATTTTGTAAGGCAAATGTGGAAGTAGACTCTTTTAATTTGTCACTGAAATACTAGTACTTCTGCTCTATCTGGTCAGTAAGTACTAGTATCTGTTGAAAGAATTAGAAAATTAATAAACAGAAAGTGAAGTCGCCCAGCTGTGTCCCACTCTTGCAACCTCATGGACTGTAGCCTTCCAGGCTACTCCGTTCATGGGATATTCTGGGCAAGAATATGACATGGGTTGTCATTTCCTTCTCCAGGGATCTTCCCAACTCAGTGATCGAACCCAGGTCTCCTACATTGCAGGCAGACTGCTTACCGCATGAGCTACTATCTCTTCAGTAAATAAAGTTGTGGGGGAAAACTAGCCACACAGAAAATTAGCAAATTAATTAAATGTATTATTAAAGTTGATGTCTTTATGGAAGAACAGTCTTTATCTGAGAGGAAAGGCATTTTCTAAATATTGCATACTCTAACAAATTTTAAAATATCATTTTAACACATTAGAAGTGGGTAGTGCTGTATGACATCCATCTGAACAAAAAGAAAATGTGACAGTCCAAAAACAAAGTCAAAGACTTAGGTAAACCTACGGTTCCTATAAATGAAAACCTAAAATACTAACTGGTAAAAAAATAAATATATTATTTTATTTAAATTTTAATGAATTTTCTTATATTTTAGTTAAGGTTTTCTTATACTGATTATTTTATAAGTAAAAACACTTTTATGATTACAAAATTAACTACTAAAGGTATTTAATATTTAAATTAAGCCCTCAATTTTTATTTAGCAGTTTATTTTGTGACTTTCAACTTCTTTACATAATTACATAAAGCTGAATAAAGAATTTAGCTAAAAATCATTATTATTTAATTATATATTGATCTTAATTAGTGGATTTTTGTTTATTTTCATGTTTAGTACAAATGATACTTTATTTTGCATGCAGGTATTGTTGGCAATATAGGCCATATTGGTTTCTAAAATATTTCTTTAAAGAGAGATTTTACATTTATTAATATACATTTGTATCATTCAATCTAATTCAATTAATATATAAAATACCATGCTAAGTAATTTCAGGGATTGAAACATATGAATAAATAAGTCCTTGTTTCTGTCATATGTACAGTATCGTTTAGTAATTACGATCATTTCTGGAATATATACAATTAAAGGAAAAATGGACATTTTGTAGGAAAGAGTACTAAAATGTCTTTTTAGTTTCGCAGAACATAATATCAGAGTTGAAGCCTCATGTTCAGGCCTCAGGCTAGCTTCCTTTAAGTTTAAGAAGGGTCAACAAGTACAAGAGAAAGGACATTCCAGTAGGGAGTGAAAAGCAAGAACAGCCAGAGGAACACAGGGAACTGTCAAGATCAGCTATCTTATGGGATGTCAGCACTGATGGAGGCAGAAGAGAAATGTTTAAAATGCTATGATGAATTGCTTAGTGAGATCTATACAAGTGTGAATATATGATAACATACTTTATTATTTATTTTATTTTAATGATGAAACATCTAAATAGCTCTTTTTATATTAACATTACTATGCCATATAATATAAACAGGTATTTCTCATTAACAAAAATGTCTTCATGAAGAAAAAAAATAAATACTAGGTTAGATTTAAAAATAAAATATCCCTGGTCAAGCAATGATTACTATTGATAAGTCCATGTCTAGTTTTCCTTTTAATGACTCAAATACAGGGAGTTGGTAACACTTTTGTTGGAAAGAGTAGTAAGATAGAACACTGAAACAGCATGCAGCCACTATCCATCGTGAAAGAGAAACAGGCAAATAACCAGCACAAATCCACTTTCAGGGGTTATACGTTATAAGTTAACAAAATTGACATTCAGTTCAGTTCAGTCACTCAGTCGTGTCAGACTCTTTGCGACCCCATGAATTGCAGCATGCCAGGCCTCCCTGTCCATCACCAACTCCCAGAGTTCACTCAAACTCACGTCCATCGAGTCCGTGATACCATCCAGCCATCTCAGCCTCTGCCGTTCCCTTTTCTTCCTGCTCCCAATCCCTCCCAGCATCAGAGTCTTTTCCAATGAGTCAACTCTTCACAGGAGGCGGCCAAAGTACTGGAGTTTCAGCTTTAGCATCATTCCTTCCAAAGAAATCCCAGGGCTGATCTCCTTCAGAATGGACTGGTTGGATCTCCTTGCAGTCCAAGGGACTCTCAAGAGTCTTCTCCAACACCACAGTTCAAAAGCATCAATTCTTCAGCGCTCAGCTTTCTTCACAGTCCAACTCTCACATCCATACATGACCAGTGGAAAAACCATAGCCTTGACTAGACGGACCTTTGTTGGCAAAGTAATGTCTCTGCATTAAGTATGTTAATATTTTTATTTTTTCTCCCCCAAAAGACTTGCATGTGATATAAAAGTATTTTAGTGTGGAAATTTACCACCTAATTTGTCAAGCTTCCATGGACCTTAATATCTTTAATGTGATCAGCTGTGGTAATCTTTTTTGTTTCTAAAATGCCTAGATAATAATTCATTACTACAACCAAGTCATGTACTGACATACACGGAAGATACTGCACATTCGGTTCCAATACTATAAAGTGAAAATCACAATAAAGCAAGTCACATAACATACCTGGTTTCCCAGTGCATATAAAAGTCATAGTCTACTAAGTGCTCAATTCCATCATGTATATATAAAAAAAAAAGTATATTCCTTAATTTAGAAATATCTTACTGCTTCAAAATGGTACTGTCATCAGATCCATCAGGAATCATAGTAGTAACATCAACAATCACTGATCATGGGTCACTATAGCTAATAAAAAATTTTTGAAATATTGTGAGAATTACCAAAATGTGACACAGAGATATGCAGTAAGCAAATGCTTTTGAAAAAATGATGCCTATAGACTAGGTTGATGCAAACCATCAATTTGTCAAAAAACACTAATCTATAAAGCTCAATAAAACAAACTGCAATGAAATGAGCTTTGTCTCTACAAATAAACACACATTTATCATTACATATTTTAAAAATAAACTTCAGGTACATATACCACATTATCATGAAATTGCTATGTGACAAATTATAATTTATCTTGACACAGTTTTATGAAGGTGATGCAGGTGATCACACTTCAATTACCAATGCTGACAATAAATTCTGACATAAAGTCAGTGGAGAATTACAACAAACAATTTGGGCAGGATTACATAAATCACCCATATCTATGAGGAATAAAAGTGCTGGTTACTGGACTACACAAAGACCAATGACCAACTGAGGTACTCACTGAGGACAAAGAAATTATGGAATGTGTACTGAAAGAACATACTTTATAAATACAAGTTACAACCATGTAACTAAGCAGCTGAAGGATGAAGATTGTTTTATTAAAGAGTATTTCTTCCTTATGAATATAAATATATTTATTATGAATATATATGTGTGTATACAGCAAGCATTTCAACTTCTTCCCTATTTTATCATCCCCTTATAATCTAACACAACATTCATTACTAATAATTAAAGTAAATGATGGTATTTTTAAGTTACAAGTTATCAGTAGGAAGTAAACATCACACAAGGACTTTGAATTCTCTCCTGGGAAAACTGTTAGATGGTTTTCTGTTGTTTCAGAATCCCTGTATCATGTTAGGTGAAATAGTACTTTGTTATTGTCTTTGTTTGGAGTTTAAGTGTGATTTTAAAAGATGTGCAAGGGTGCCAAGGAGACAAGGGGTGGACAGTGATGGTTACATTTTGTGTCAACTCGTGTAGGCTATGGTACCAGTTACTTAATGCTAATGTATGTATTGCTATGAAGGTAATTTGTAGATGTGGGTAATACCTACAATCAATTGCCCATATGTAAAGAAGATTATCTACTTTTATCTGGGTGTGTGCAGGCATGCTAAGTCGTTTCAGTTGTGTCCACCTCTTTGTGATCCCATGGACTGTAGGCTACCAGGCTCCTCTGTCCATGGGATTCTCTAGACAAGAATACTGTGTGCTGCCATGCTCTCCTCCCAAAGATCTACTCCAACCAGGAATCAAACCCACATCTCTAATGTCTCCTGCATTGGCAGGAGGATTCTTTACCATGGAACCACCAGGGAACCCCTTTTATCTAGGTTCAGTTCAGTGAAAGTGAAAGTGAAGAGGAACTAAAAAGCCTCTTTATGAAAGTGAAAGAGGAGAATGAAAAAGTTGGCTTTAAAGCTCAACATTCAGAAAATGAAGATCATGGCATCTGGTCCCATCACTTCATGGCAAATAGATGGGGAAACAGTAGAAACAGTGTCAGACTTTATTTTTGGGGGTTCCAAAATCACTGCAGATGGTGATTGCAGCCATGAAATTAAAAGACGCTTACTCCTTGGAAGGAAAGTTATGAACAACCTAGATAGCATATTGAAAAGCAGAGACATTACTTTGTCAACAAAGGTCCGTCTAGTCAAGGCTATGGTTTTTCCTGTGGTCATGTATGGATGTGAGAGTTGGACTGTGAAGAAAGCTGAGTGCCGAAGAATTGATGCTTTTGAACTGTGGTGTTGGAGAAGACTCTTGAGAGTCCCTTGGACTGCAAGGAGATCCAACCAGTCCATTCTAAAAGAGATCAGCCCTGAGTGTTCTTTAGAAGGAATGATGCTAAAGCTGAAACTCCAGTACTTTTATCTAGGAGGTCTCATTGAATGAGTGGAAGGCCTTAAGAGCAAAACCAAGGTTTCCCTGTGGAAGAAGAAAATCTGTCTCTAATACTACAGTATCAGCTCCTGCCTGAGAGTTTCTAGCCTGCTTTGGTCTGCACTTAGATTTTGGATTTGCCAGTCCTCAACTCATGTAAGCCAGGTCAAAAATATCAATTTGCTGATACTTAGATAGGCTTATTTTTGGAAACTTTCTCATAATTGTCATGTAATTTAAATGTGACCTTTCCCCAAGTCTGTATGTTAATATATTTGCAGAATAAATTTAGAAGTCTCCTAAGTAGGATATGAAGACAGAAATAAATTACATATTGTGACCTGAATTTTCAATTTTTAATTTAATTTGGATTCTGTAGATCTACAAAAAGTCACAAATTATTATATAATCTTGTTTGCATATCTTAAAAATAATCTATTCATGCTATAAAATATTACTTATATTAACATTACTTAGTTTATAATGTGCAGATTCCATGTTGCACATAATCATCTGCCAAGTTATAATTCATTATTAACATTAAAAAGCAACTTGAGAGGTCAGCTAGCTAATTTATCAAGCTTTAGGAATAAGTGGCAGAAAAAAATGAGAAGTTACACTAATTCTGAAAACTCAGAAAGAAGTATATTAACAACTCTGCTTTATAATACTGAAACATGCTATTAGAATTATTCAAATGTGCCATATAGTGACAAATTATAATAAATATTAATTAAGGAATACTTAGCCATTTTGCTTACACCAGCGTGACCAGGGTAGACAATATAATGATAAATAAAATTACAAAACATCTGTGATTAACTTTGATGAAGTCATCTCTATGATATAAATTCTAAAGTTTATAAAAACAGCTTAAGAGAATGTGCATATTTAACAAATGTACGTGTATATTTGTAAGTTTGTGAGTGGTTTCTTCTGATGCCACTTGCTCATGTTTCCCTGTAAAAAAAACCACCACTGATCTTGGGATGCCCTAGAAAGATCTATTTGCAGTGCCACCATGCCCAAAGCATTGTACGGCTACAGCAATTTACCTTCAGGTAATAGTCAAGAAGAGCCCAATGAGGAAGTAGGTCCCTGATTCCTTTTAGATCCCCAAAGCAGGTTATTAGAGGGAATTGTAAGAGATCATTAGATTGTGAGAAGAAGCTCCTATACTCTGCTTCCAGAAGCAGTGCCTGGGCAAGCGGTCTAGGGTTCTATTCTACTAATGACAGGTAGAAGCCACCCCAGAAGGTACCTTACTCCCTCACTGGTCACAGCACCTGCCCTACTTGTGTGCACCTTTGGCATCCTGGCCAATGATTGCTTCTCAGTGCACTCCCAACTATATTTACCATCCCTTACATACCTTTGGGTTCTTCTTCTTACACACCAGGAGTTTCCAGGCACTCTCTTCTTACCAAAGTATGCCACAAACAGCCTTTTCATAACACTTGAAAAAGCAGTTGATAAGCTTCTGTTTCCCCTAATCTTTAGTGATCTCCTATTTCATGGGCAACACTCCTTTTCTTTCTTTAAAGAAGAAAGAAAAAAAGCTAACTTTATGTTCTCTCTCTCTGTCTTTCATAGTTTCTCCCCTTTTTTGGCAAAAATCCCTGAAGGTACCTCCTGGCTAACCCTCAAATTTGATACTTTGGAAAGAGTTACAAAAATTATTTCACTTTTCTTCTTAATTTTATCAAACACTCAAGTGTTTGGTGAGTGCTGATAATTTAGCTCCAGATATCATTTTAAAGCTCTGTTTGCAAACCTAATACCTATTCTTTGCACAAAAGCTCCAGCTTTAAAGAACCAATTATTTTCAAATGCAAAAATGTAGATTGCTATGTTTTTACATTTGGAAGCCTTTTAAAGTAACTGCAGAACTGAAATTTGTAACCATTACAAACTGTTACATTAATTGTTAACTGAGAGTACTCAGCTATGGTGAACTCAGAAAAAAAAAAAAAGCTGTCTAAATAATATATGAAATGTCACAGATTTGTATCATACTACATGGAGTGATTAATTTTTAAAGATTTGCTATCATTACACATTCCATGGAAAAATAGAGGTCCTCCATTTAAATATAGCAATGCCATCCCATACATTTAAAGTTTCCTGTCATATCAGGTTTCAATTATATTCTTCTGACAGGTGAAAAATAGCAATAAACAAGAACGTTGATAAGGTCACACACCTGTTACACTGTCTTCAGTTTGAGACACTTTAATGTCATAAAGATGCTGACAAATGGAAAGGGCTTTGAAGAAAACTCAGTAGTATGATTAAGGAGCTATGAAGTTAGACTTAAAATAAGAGATTAAAAGGATGAAACATGGACACTGAGCTCAATTTTGACAATGTAGGATGAGGCAAGTTATCTGTTTAGAAAAATCTGGAAGTTATAAATGACAAAGAGGTTGCAGCGCTATTTTGTATTCACATGCGTGCAGACATACACACACACATATTTTCTGAAATAATTGCGATCCTTCCTTTGGTAAGATTTTAATATAATAAGTTTTCAAAACTAAAAGGATTAAAAATGAATTTTCCATAAAAAACCAGAAGAATAATAGCATTTTAAAGTATTGATTTGAAATTCTAATATTAATTGCAATATTAATTGCCAGTGAATCTACAGTAAAATTTTATTATGATTCTTCTTAGTGTATTAAGCAGAGTACAAGTTGGGCAAAAGATGTCCTGTTCTACAATTTTATATCTGTCATGAACTAGCAGTAGTCCTGTAACCTCTTTCAGCCTTAGTTTCTTCATCTGTATAATAAGGACTTTGCATTGGATGTCTTAACACTCCTCTGGTGAAATCAAATTTTTTTCAAAGTTAAATTTAAAGTTTTGACTGCTGGTGATATTTCTTCGAATTAAAAACAATGAGTGTACAAAATACTTTAAAATGTTTTTTAAAAACTCTCTAATAAAATACAGTGACCTTGACAGCAACAAGGAGAGAGGTCAAGAAAGACCAAAGCTTCCTCTCTTTCCCAAGTCATTAATATAAGAGATTCAATAAATAAAAATTTGATTTTAGGTGAGATGGAATTTAAGCTTGTCAACAAGTTCTATAGAGTATTTATTATAGGAATTGTTATCATTGCCTGAGAAGCCAGAGGACCTAGAAACAATAAGGAAAATATATACATTTATTAGGTGACAAGAGAATTTGACCACATGTATTGAATCCCTTCAGTGGTGTGTTGAGGAAGACTGCATTGCCTATTGGCTTTATGAGTACACTGAGCTAATTTATGGGACCCTTATGCTAGGAGGAGACTTCCTTTTTGAGTGAAATAAAACTTTGTGTATGGGCAGTATTTGCTTTTCTTGCTCTCTGTGTGCAGGCATGCTAAGTCACTTCAATTGTGTCCAACTCTTGGGGATGCTATGGATGATAGCCCACCAGGCTCCTCTGTCCATGGGATTCTCCAGGCAAGAACACTGGAGCGGGTTGCCATGTCCTTCTCCAAGGGATCTTCCCCATTCAGGGATCAAACCCAGGTCTCTAATGTCTCCTGCATTAGCAGACAGGTTCCTTACCACTAGGGCCACCTGGGAAGCCCCATTTCTTGCTCTCTACTAAGGGTAGTGGTGACTTCCCAGCTGGCCCTAGTGGTAAAGAAGCTGCCTGCCAATGCAGGAGTCAGAAGAGACTCGCGTTCCATCCCTGGATGGAGAAGATCCCTTGGAGGAGGACATGGCAACCCACTCCAGCCTTCTTGCCTGGAGAATCCCATGGACAGAGCACCCATGGGGGCTACTGTCCATAGGGTCACACAGAGTAGGACATGACTGAAGTGACTTAGCATGCACAAGGGTAGTAAATAAGGAGAAAAATAACTGTAATTATAAAAATAATGAGAAGTTCCAAGGAACTTATCTACTCATTTCCTGAGTGACCACTGGTACTGTACCCACCATGACTGAAAAATTCGCTGTGTAAGTAGCTTATATTTGTCAGGCAAAATTTAAGAATCAAATCAATACATATTTAATATGGTAAGAAATACATATAAGTGTTACTAATAAAAATACTATATATAAATAATTGAAAGCATGATTCTGAGAGAGAGGGAGCACTTTTGCAGACAAGGTGGTCACGATAATGCCTGTCTGAGACTGTGACATTAGTAATCAGAGTAAAGTGGAAACCAGGAAATTATGTCAAATAAGAGAAAAAACTATTTTGGTTAAAATGACTTTATGAAATTAAAAATCATATCACATTATATTTAAAACTTTAAATATAAGCAATAAAAAGCAAAATGGAAATGAATTAAGGCTATAGATGTCATAAAGATAAAATGTCTCACAACAAAGCAATTATATGAAGAAATAATCTAGAACTGAAAAGAAGTGCATTTGAAGGAAAAAATCCTAGAGAACTACTGTGCAAGTAGAAATTTAGAATTGATAAAATGAGCAGATGCTGGACTAAACTGAATAATTAATACTGTTAGTATTTAAGTGAATCTCTAAGTTCTTTGCATTTTAAGTAGAAAAGGCATATGTTTAGGTGAATTCTGGTGACATTTATGAATCAAAAGAAGAAATAGAAAATCTAATACAAGTATATGTATATATATATTTGCATGTGTGTGTATATGTATGTGTGTGTGTGTATATATAGATAGATAGAACATGTATATGTTACAAGAATACATGTATATGTAGTAAGAACATATTACATAGAAAGTGCAGACGTGTTTTTTTCATTTTCAACACTAGAAGCTAGGAGACATTTGAACACCATTTATAGACAATTGAGTGCAAACTGATTTTGAGCTAGGAATTACATGTACCTCTTTAGAGAGTAACAAAGATAACAAGTTCAGATGTCTAATGATTCAGACAGAAGGCCTTCTATAAATTTTAGGAAACACAAAATTACTTAAAGAAAGTAAGAACAAAACAAAGAAAAGAAAAGACAAAAGGGAACATTAACTAGTGATAAATATGTGATATTTATAGTTATATCTAAATGTATCATGAGAACACAATGCTTTAATATTGATATTAATTTCAGATTATTGGCTTAAAAGGAATAAAAAGAGCTATAGTAATTTTTTTAAAGTTTGGTAGCTTGATAGTAAATTTTCTCAACTAGTTTTGCAAGATAATAATTCATTGGGTAAAGAAATGTACAGAGTTGGAGTGGTAGTAGTGGAAAGTCAAAATGTCTTCGTACCACAAACATTTGTATAAATTAACCCATGGGATTTCTTTGGACAGAATGATGCTAAAGCTGAAATTCCAGAACTTTGGCCACCTCATGCAAAGAGTTGACTCATTGGAAAAGACTCTGATGCTGGGAGGGATTGAGGGCAGAAGAAGAAGGGGACGACAGAGGATGAGATGGTTGGATGTCATCACTGACTCAATGGGCGTGAGTCTGAGTGAACTCCGAGAGTTGGTGATGGACAGGGAGGCCTGGCGTGCTGTGATTCATGGGGTCGCAAAGAGTCGGACACGACTGAGCGACTGAACTAAACTGAACTGAACTGATATGATAATGAAGAAAATTACATATTCTTGATAGTCCCAAGATCAAGAAACAAGTCTTGATGAATTTATTTGATTACTAGAAATATATGTTATATTGTGCACTATAATGCATCCCATGAATATTTTTAACTTAATATTCTGTGCTGTTTATAGTCAGTTACTGATTTGTGTCTTCTTATTTTTCTGACCCACTGATCAGCATCTTTGTCTTATTTATCTTTCAAGTAGATTTTTAACGGGGATTTTTAAAATTTATATTTCAAGTAGATTTATTAAATCTTAGATTATTAGCTTTAATCAAATTGAAGTCTTACAATACAAATTTCCCATTTGACTTATTTTAATTTCTAATTTATTTTGCTTAAGATGATATTTATATAAACATTAATATATAATGCAATGTCATAACATATAATACTAATAAAATAAAGCTCTTTAAAATAATATAAGCTTAAACAAAAACTTAAAAGTTAATTTTTGTATCTCTAGAAAACTTGTGCTTATGAAAATCAATTATAGCAGGTTGGAAAATAGCATATTATTAAAAGTGATTTTAATGTGAACAATTGAAAGATTAGAGTAGAATTGATTTCAAATGAGATAAACTCTTTTTATGTGAATTTGTAACATTTGATTTGCTCCCATTATGATAAACCTAGGAGCTCCTTTATTGCCAGGTACAGTTTTCAATTGATCCAACACATTTCAATAGAATATCTGTCTAATGTAGGAACCTAATGATTCATCAGCAACAAAACAACTTGACTAATAGTAACTAAAGGCAGTTAGAAGGAGAACATTAAAATAGTTCTGTTTTGTAAAGTCACTTCTCAAACTAGGAGAGGAGAAGAAAGCTTTACTTTTACTGGCTATGTGTAAGAATTTATTTAATGACAGTGTCTTTTATAAGAAACTTTTTAATTGCTAAGCAGCACAATCTTTATGCTAGACCTAGAAAAGTAAGTTCTTAATATTCCAGATTTCTGTGTACTAAAAATTATATAAATAATTTTATTATAATTAGTTTAATTTTAGGTTTTAACATGTACTGAGATAACTGCATTGAAATACAAATACTACAAAATAACAAAAATATAATTTTCTTCTCTTGTACATTTCAATTAAAATAACCTCCTCTATAGCCTACTACTTTCAAAAGTAAGGATTTTGCTTCAAATTACTATTTTAGTAGTGAACTAAGGTGAATACTAACTTCTTCAATTTCTCTATATTGCAACTTCAACAATTCAAAAGCAATCATTCTCATCTCTACATCTCTATCTGAGAAGAGTAGGCTAGAGAGGAGGTTGTTTTACCTGCAATGTACAAGAGAAAGAAATGATATTTTGTTTGTTATTTTGTAGTATGTGTATTTCGAAGCAGTTAACTCAATATGTATTGAAACCCAAAGTAAAGTAGTAATAAAATAATTTATATATTGAATTTTTAGAACACAGATATTATTCTAAAAATTTTCCCCTATTAAGAGATAAAAATGATATGTGAATTTCCTTAGCTCTGGTATATTAAGAGGAAAGCAGAGAGAGTCAACTACATCACAAAGTGTGAATTCTACACTGCAATAGAGAGACAAAAAATAGAAATGATACTGAAGATATTCAAAGCCTATTCTTAGAGAACTGCAGAATTGTGGGGACAAGAAAAGATCACCCAACTACCTGGCATTCTGTACATGGACTGTAGTATCAAAATTAGAGGCCTTTCAGATAGGTCGAAGGGAACACTGAAACCATCAGCTCCACATGTAGGCTAAGAGACTAACTAATTAGGTACTTCTGAGACAACCTCAATTCTCTTTTGGTTTTAAGATTACCCAGAGAGATCACCCTGTCCCCAAGGAAGAACAAAGAATGCAATTTAAAGTGTTACTAATGTATAAGAAATAGGGGTAGCTTGAAGGAGAATCTGCTGTGTCCTGCGACCAGGAATCCTGGAGTAATCTGCTCAAACTGAGAGTCAACAAGGGTTTGATTTATTATTTTTGATGTAACTGAGATTATATCCTTTATTTTTGAAAAACAAAACAAAACCATTAACTTTGTTTTTCATCTGAATTGCCTTATTCAAAAAACCTCACGATATGTTTCATAGTGTTTATTAAAAATCACAATAAGGTTTTTCAGTAATAGTTAAAATGACCTAAGATAAACAGAATTAACCAAGAAAAAAACCTACATTATTATCTCATGAATTTTCATAAACATTCACATAATCTTTATATTGTACTTTTATAAAAGTGCTGCCCTGGTGGTGCAGAGGTTAACGGGTCTGCCTACAATGTGGGAGACCTGGGTTCAATCCCTGGGTTGGGAAGAGCCCCTGGAGAAGGAAATGGCAACCCACTCCAGTATTCTTGCCTGGAGAATCCCATGGACGGAGGAGCTTGGTGGGCTACAGTCCAGGGGTCGCAAAGAATCCGACATGACTGAGCAACTTCACTTTCACTTTCACTTTATAAAAGTACAGCACAGAAAATAAACAGCTCTTATTTGAATGATTTTTACTACCTTGAAGATTTTAGACATAAAATTCTTATCAAAATTAACTGTTTAAAAATACTTGGGGAAAGTTTAACAAATATTACATAATTTATAGGTACTGATATTTGAGAAACAGGATCTATTTCAAAGTAACTCTCCCTGCATGTACTGCAAATATATGCCAAGAATGAGATATATTTTTAAGACAGACAGGTCATTTCCTTCAGAAATGCTCAGAGTAGAGTATCAGTAGAACAGATGCAGTTATCAATTAAGAGGGGTTAAATGAGAATTCTTTCCAAGAACAGAATGATAGAAGCAGCTATAACATCAAATAGAGAATGATTCAGTGTGAGTGATGGTAGTTGTGATATGACAAGGATAAGGCGGCAACAAATGAAGTTATATGCTGAAATTCACTTTACACTTGATATTGTGATATGTCCTCTATGTCCTTCACAGAAGATTTCATATCTGTCTCTTTATATATTTCTTTAGTCCTTCTATATTACTATATCTGTGACTATCATTTTTGGCCAGTAAGTGACATTTCCAGCCAAAATACAAATTTCACTGGAAATTTAAAACTCCATTGGATTATCTCTGCTTTTCTATTATTCTCTTCATAAATTTCCAAAAATGAGAATTGTGTTTACCAATTAGAATTATTTTTTACTCTTAAAATGTGTTACATGTTAAAATGTTTACAGCAAAGCATATAAAAAACACACATGAACATATCAGTGTATTGTAACAATACATCTTCAGTGATCTCTATTAGAACAAGGCAAGTATGATTTTGATTTTAAAAGTAAGTTATGTTTGTCCATTGTTAATGAGCACCTTCATTGCTTTAATATTTAATAATATTGAAGTTATAATATTGATAAATCATAATTTTAATTAGAGAAATAGTAGTGAAAGGTGGTATGGTATGAAGTTAAATAATATTTTTGTACAGAAAAATCATATATCATGATTTAAAAAAATCAAAACTGCATGTATAGAAAAGTGTGTCAAGTATACTTTAATGAATATTTAGCTTTGAAATCTGTACATCTTTTACTATTGAGAATATCTGGACCTTCCTTCAATGATAATTAATTTTAATTTTCCAGATATGGATTTTAGCTGTTTATGATATTCAGATATTATTAGTGTTCTTCAAACTATTATTCTTAGAATAATAAAATAATTATTAAAATAATTAATTAAAATCATTGCATGCTAATGACACATTATATTTTAATAGTATGTTCAAAGACGTGTATGTGCATCACTTAAACATTATAAACATAATCAGTGGCAATAAAAATAATGAGAGAAGCAGGCAGCAAAATTTGATTGGATTAATTGTAGATGTTACAGTGGTATATTAACAAGAAGTTAATATTCTCTATACACCTCACTTCGCTGTATGTTAGATTTCCATCTATCCATCTATGCATATACTGATAAATAGAATCAATATTAATCATCTTACTATCATCCATCTCATATTAAAATAATTGAACTTGTATTAAAAGGTAACAAACCTTTTTCATGTTTAATCCAGTGTGAAGAGTTAAGTGTTTGTGTCCGACTCCTCTGTCATGGAGTTCTCCAGGTAAGAATACTGGCATGGGTAGCCATTCCTTTCTCTAGAGAATTTTCCTAACTCAGGGATTGAACTGTGATATCTTATACTGCAGGCAGATTCTTTACCATCTCAGCCTCCAGGGAAGCCCTGTAAATAGGTAAATAATAACTAATTACTTCACAAATTTTTGTATAAAACAAATAACTATGATATAAAAAAGGTTACATTCTAAGATAATTTGATGAAGAAAATACAATAAAATCTATTTAATTAATCTAAAATATGAAACTATCATTTTTTTAGGAACCCTAAAAAAATCTAATATTTTTTTACTATTAATTCTTGGGAAAAATAAATTAGACAAATCATGGCACTTGGTCATTTTCTGCTACTGCCATCCTTCTCTTACAAAGTCATGCCCCAAAACCTAAACTATAATATGTAAAAGTTTACTGACATAACGTAAACTATGGTCACAGATGTTATTTAGACATATCCAAATATATCATGCCAACTATGCTTTCTAGCTACAGAAAATTTAGTTTCATGAGGAACTGAGGCAACTCTTGAGAAACAACACACTCTAATTTAACAAAAATAAGGCAAGCAAATTGTGTGCAGTGCTATTGCTGAAATCAGCAGAGATGTTCATATATACTGAAGTATCTTAAATAGATTGTAATACCCGAATAAAAAAGAGAAAATGCTCAGTTGAAAGGGGATGACTCTATCTAGAAAATGAAGCTTTAGAAGAGAACAAGGGTGACTAATGCACCCACTTAACTGACTAAGTTCACTCATAAGATATATTTATCTCTGAGATACATCCTAATGTTACAAAAATTTCACATGGAAACTTGTAAATGCATTGATTTATTTACTTCCTATTACCAAATCATATAGGAAAACTTTTAATTTAAAGAAATGGAAATTGTAAAACAACCAAAAAAATGGCTAAAAGCATAACATTGTTAGAATTTAGTGAAAATAGAGTGTGAAAGCTTTATTCAAAGTTCAAGTTTTAGAGCACTAGGTCTGCAAAACTAACTGTGATATTCTTCACAATTTGCTTACAGGATGGCTACTTTAGCTCCAGTCACCCTATCTTTACACAAGATTCCAAGAAGGAACGAAGTTAACAAGCAGATGATCTGGCAGGAGCTATGATTTTGGAGATATCAGAGAAGGAAATGAAACAGAGTCTGCGACAATCCCTTATGAGAGAATCACAATACAAGATACAGGTTGTAGAACAAAGCCATGCTATCTGCAGGAGTTACACAGCTTTTGAAAAACTTAGTGCATGGCTGAGTTCTGGTACACCCAAGACCTCTGATTATAGAAGACCAAGGGACCTTGGCCAGACTTGCCCTTTAAGCATGGGTATGGTAGGTGTGGCAGACCAATGAGAATGTACCATGAGATAGAACTAGTATGTCTGGGTTGAGGACAAACAAAATCAGCGAAAAATGCCAGCTTCATGATCAGATGCCCCAGAGCCTGTTATCATCCACCACTGCTTTAACAGCTGCCTTCCTCCATGTCCTGGTGGCAGTGCTTCAATAGCATAGCTATTTTCCCCCATGCTTCTCAGATGCCTGATACACTGTGTCTGCTAGTGTATTCACTTCCATCAGTATTTCATTCACATTCACTTCACACACATTTTTTATCAATTAGACTGTGGACTGGTTCCAAGGGCTGTCTGCACTCTTCCTACCACCAGTGTATCTCAGTATCATTCAGACAGTCAAATTCAGCCTTTTAGCCTTAACTTATTGCTTGCCTCCTTGGACCGATGATTCTGGCATGAAGCAGTATAGATTTTTGGTTTTTTGTTTTTGTTTTTTTCTGGAAGCAGATGCTGAAATAGTTTGGATTTTTTTAAGGGAATAAGTGACACCTGTGAAAGAAAGGGAGGTGCAGTAGGATTACACAGGGGAGAAGTTAAATGCAAAGCTTGGGCCCAACAAAACTTGGTAGGGGGTTCTGAAGAATATAGTGTATGCTGAAGTATGCTGCTTGGGTCAAAATGGATGGGTGTTTGTTTCCATACCTTCATAAATAGCCAGATACCAGCTGCCCTGGGAAAGCAACCTGAAGGAGTTAACAGCTCGAAGCTATCCATTGTCTACAATCTGAGTAGCTAGGCAGCAAGTCCTCACTGAAAAGAGCTCTATGTAACTTGTTGTCTACCACCAGCTCCTGTGGGCAAATGCAATTGGAAATTTTCTCTAGAAAAGTTATATAAATGTGCATCTCCCCCCGGTGAATTGTTTTTAACAAGTGACAACAGGTCCAATTTTGGCTACTTTGTTCACTTTCTAATACTTTTAAAGAGTTGAATTTCTTTGTTATGCTTTGGTTTATAATTATCATCAGGGGCATGAGTTCAATAAAAGCTACTGAATTATTTCTGAAGACACAGAGTATATAAAATAAGTATTTAATATATATGTATATATATATAATTTCCATTTATGTTATCTAATTTAGTGTATTCTCTTACCATGTTTTTTTTTTTTTAATTCTGTGAGGTTGGTAGTTATGTCATCTCTTTCACATTTTATATCCATAATTGGAGTAATTAGTTCTTTTTTAGTTAATCTAACTAAAAGTTTGTCATTTTTTTAATCTGAAGACATTTTCTAGTTTTCCTTGTGATTTCTTCTTTGACCCATTTGACCCACTGGTTACTTGGTAGTGTGCTATTTAATTCCCACATTTTCTTGTTATTTATTTATAATAATGACCACAGAAATTTCATCCTTTTAATAATTGTATGATTTCAATGAATTTAAACTGATTGAGGCTTGTTTTGTGAACTAACATATGTTCTATTCCTGGAGAATGTTTCAAGTGCACTTAAGAATGTGTGGGTTCTATTGCTGTAGGGTGGCATGTTCTCCAGAATATGTGATAGGTCAAGTTGGATTATAGTATTGTTCAAGTCTTCTATTTCCTTTTGGAACTTCTGACTAGTACTCTTACAAATGATTAAAAAGAGGGTATTGAACTTCCACTTATTAAATTTTCTTCCTTCAAATTTCAGCAGTTTTTGCTTCATTTAATTTTGGAGTTTTTTTTATCTAGAACTCCTTTGTCTTCTTGATGGACACTGTATTGTAAAATGTTCTTCCTCAAAGCTAGTAAAATTTTTTAAGTCTTTTTAGCTATTATTAGTACTGCCATTGTAGCTTTCTTTTGATACATATTGGCATGATGTAACTTTTTTTTTTACCTTCAACCTATTATGTCTTAATCTAAAGGATATATCATAAAGATAGCATATAATTGGATCACTTTTAAAATTCCATTGGATAAATCTTTCTCTTTTTTCCCTACACAGTTCCTCCCCCCTTCCCTCTGGTAATCAATTTTTTTTTCTATATCTGTGAGTCTGCTTGTTTTTTTTTTTTTTTTTTTTTATTCAGTATTGTGTGGTATTTTTTTATACGTCACATATAAGTGGTATTGAGTCTTCCCTGGTGGCTCAGATGGTAAAGCATCTACCCGCAATGCAGGAGACCCAGGTTCGATCCCTGGGTTGGGAAGATCTCCTGGAGAAGGAAATGGCAACCCACTCCAGTACTCTTGCCTGGAGAATCCCATGGATGGAGGAGCCTGGTAGGCTATAGTCCATGGGGTCGCAAAGAGTCGGACACGACTGAGCGACTTCACTTCACTTCACTATAAGTGGTATCATACAGTGTTTGTCTCTGACATATTTCACTTAGCATACCATCCTCCAAGTCCCTCCATGTGGCAAATAGATCTCAACATTTCATTCATTTTTATGGCTAGTAGCATTCCATTATATATATATGAGACACATCTTTATCCATTCATTTGTTAATGAACATTTAGGTTGCTTTCATATCTTAGCAATTATAAGTAACATTGCAATGAATATTATCTTTTCCAAATTTTTTTCCAGATATATACTCTGGAGTGAAATTGCTAGATCAGATGGTGATTAAATATAGTTTCTGGAGAAACCTCCATAATGTTTTCAGTGTGGCTACAAAAATTTATATTCCTTCAATGGTGTAGGAGGGTATCTTTTTCTCTACATCTTGGCCAACATTTGTAACACAAATTTGTGTTCATTTTGATGACATCCATTCAAACAGATGTGACGTGATATCTCATTGTGGTTTTTATTTGCATTTCCCTGATGATTAGCAATGTTGTGGACTTTTGTTGCATGTGATTATTGTCCATCTGCATTTCCTCTTTGGAAAATTGTCTATTTGATCTTCTGTCTGTTTTTAAATTAGGTTATTATTATTATTATTATTTGATGTTGAGCTGTATGAACTGTTTACATATGTTAGCTATCTTACCATTTATTGATACCACTTATCAATCATACCATTTGCAAATATCTTCTGCTATTTGGTAAGTTGTTTTTGTTTTGTTGATGGTTTCCTTTTGGATCCAAAATTTATGTCAAAGTGTGTTCCTTTGCTTTCCTCTAGAAGTTTTATGTTATCTGGTCTTGCATTTAGGTCTTTAATCCATTTTGTGTTTATGTATATGGTATTAGACAATGTTCTAATTTCATTACTTTATAAGTAGCTGTCCGGTTTTATCAGTACCAATTATTGAAGGGCCTGTTTTTCCCTCTGTTGTTTATTCTTGCCTCCTCTGTCCATGATCAATTGACCATGAATGTGTGGGTTTATTTCTGGGATTTCTATTCTGTTTGAGTAATCTATGTGTCTGGTTTTATGCTACTACCATAATATTTTGATTATTGTAGCTTTTTAATATAGTCTGAAGTGAGGGAGCATGATTCCTCCAGCTCTGTTCTTTCTCAAGTTGCTTGGATCATTCAGGGTCTTTTGTGTTTCAATACAGAAGTCAGAGCCACAGAAATCAGAGAAGAAAGACAAATGAAAGGAATCCAAATTGCAAAGGAAGAAGTAAAACTGCGGATGACATGTTAGTATATTCACACATTCATTATTTATTCAAATATTATTTCTGCTGTTTCACAGCTGTATTCTGGGACCTCCACTGTATGTTGGTATGTTTGACAGTGCAACAGCTGGTCACTGGAACTGCTATATTTTCTTGTTTGTGTGTGTGTGTGTGTGTGTGTGTGTGTGTCCTCCTCAATCTAGATGATATTCAGGAAACTATATTCAAGTTTGCTGATTATTTCTTCTGTCAGTTAAAATTTTTTCAGCCCATGTAGACTGTTTCATTTCAGTTACATTGTTCACTTCCAGAATTCCTATTTGATCTTTTTCATATTTTAAATTTTTTATGATATTGTTTTGGAGATATACCATTCTCTAATAAATTTGCTTTAATTCATTCAGTTCAGTCGCTCAGTCATGCCCAACTCTTTGCTATCCCATGGACTGCATCACGCCAGGCCTCCCTGGACATCACTAACTCTTCTTGCTTGCTCAAACTCATGTGCATCAAGTTGGTGATGCCATCAAACCATCTCATCCTCTGTTGTCTCCATCTCCTCCTGCCTTCAATCTTTCCCAGCATCAGGGTCTTTTCCAATGAGTCTGTCCTTCACATCAGGTAGCCTAAGTATTAGAGCTTCAGCTTCAGCATTAGTCTTTCCAGTGAATATTCAGGACTGATTTCCTTTAGGATGGACTGGTTTGATTTTCTTGCAATCCAAGGGACTCTCAAGAGTCTTCTCCAACACCACAGTTCAAAAGCATCAATTATTTGGTGCCCATCTTTCTTTATGGTCCAACTCTCACATCCATACATGACTATTAGCCAAACCATAGCTTTTACTAGATGGAAGTTAGTCATCAAAGTAATGTCTCTGCATTTTAATATGCTGTCTAGGTTGGTCATAGCTTTTCTTCAAGGAGCAAGAGTCTTTTTAATTTCATGGCTGTAGCCCGTGATTTTGGAGCCAAAGAAAGAAAGTCTGTCACTGTTTCCATTGCTTCCCCATGCTAGGACCTTAGTTCTTTGAATGTTGAGTTTTAAGCCAGCTTTTTCACTCTCTTCTTTCATCAGTTCAGTTCAGTCACTCAGTTGTATCTGACTCTTTGTGACCCCATGAACCGCAGCACGCCAGGCCTCCCTGTCCATCACCAACTCCTGGAGTCCACCCAAACCCATGTCCATTGAGTCGGCGATGCCATCCAACCATCTCATCCTGTGTCATCCCGTTCTCCTCCTGCCCTCAATCTTTCCCAGAATCAGGGTCTTTGCAAATGAGTCAGCTCTCCACATCAGGTGGCCTAGTATTGGAGTTTCAGCTTCAACATCAGTCCCTCCAATGAACACCCAGGGCTAATCTCCTTTAGGATGGACTGGTTGGATCTCTTGCAGTCCAAAGGACTCTCAAGAGTCTTCTCCAATACCATAGTTCAAAAGCATCAATTCTGCACTCAGCTTTCATTATAGTCCAACTCTCACATCCATACATGACTACTGGAAAAACCATAACCTTGACTAAACAGACCTTTGTTGGCAAAGTAATGTCTCTGCTTTTTAATATGCTGTCTAGGTTGGTCATAATTTTCCTTCCAAGGAGCAAATGTCTTTTAATTTCATGGTTGCAATCACTGTCCACAGTGATTCATTATACAAGATATTTTAAATTTTATATATTTATGATGCTTGATTTAATGTATTACTTTATTAAGTGCAACATTTGAAATTCCTTAGGGGCAGTTTTGTGAATATAGTTTTTTCCTGTGTATGAGCCATATACTCATGTTTCTTTGCATGTCTCATAATTTTTTGTTTTAAAATTGGACATTTAAAATAATATATTTGTTATTTATGTTGTGCTGTTAATTTTGTCATTGGTATTACTGCCAATGAATCTTTTTTCTTTAGTTAATTTCTGTAATAGTCTGTGTCATATGTGGCCATGAAATTATCACCATATTAACTTATACTACTGCATTTCCTTAACTACATTGAATCAATGTCTTTTTTCATGTACTGTGTACATTTTGAAGCATGTCTTAATTCTATGGCTGTTTACAACTCTGTCTTACACTTCATTTCTTGTCTTTGCATATAAGTTGGACATGAGATATTAGAACCTACTTCGCTGGTGGCTCAGACAGTAAAGCGTCTGTCTACAATGCGGGAGACCTGGGTTCGATCCCTGGGTGGGGAAGATCCGCTGGAGAAGGAAATGGCAATCCACTCTAGTACTATTGCCTGGAATATCCCATGAACAGAAGAGCCTGGTAGGCTACAGTCCATGGGGTTGCAAAGAGTCGGACACGACTGAGCGACTTTACTTCACTTCACTCCTTATCTTCTTTGCCATATTCACATCTTTGTATATACATGTGGTTTTGTGGATATTCAGGAATATGTCAGAATTTTTCAGAATGCTCTATGAACATAAAATTCCAGATCTTTCTTTTAACCTTTTTGGGTAGCTCATTCTTTGCTCTAGTTGGTATCAGAGACTCAAGCAATTTTTTAACAATATTAAGTAATTCTTGTGACTGCTCTTAACCAATATCATGGGTATTGAACTTTCACTGAGAGTGTTCTGAGTCAGATCAAATAAAGACAAGCCCTGTAAATAGGGTTTTCCCAGGAATTTTCCAAACATGTTAAATAGAGAAATTCTTCAAACAAGGCACTCTGGGAAACTCCAAATTCAATCTGCTCCTTCCAGTGGCTGGTTTCAAGGTATCATGTTTTGAGGTTGCTGGATGGATATTAAGAAAATGCCATAGGAAACAGGGCAAGGTAAAATGTCAGAAATTCTGCTATTGTTAAAGAGGTCAGCCATTTTTTCTGAATAAATGATCAACTGATTATTACAAACCTTTGCTTAATTTCTTGAGTTAAGAAAGTTTGACGATTTCAGTTTTGTTTTGTTTTGTTTTTTTTAACAAGTGTTCTTTATTGGTTTCATAGGAAAGCAAGTTTTCAAGGCTCTTATTCTGCCATTCCACATGTGTTTTCCCTTTTTCATGAATTGTGTATCCCTTCTTTGTCTTGAATTTAGTATCTGTTATGACTGGAGTTTGGAGAAGGAGATGGCACCCCACTCCAATACTCTTGCCTAGAAAATCCCATGGTCGAAGGAAACTGGTAGGCTGCAGTCCATGGGGTAGTGAAGAGTCGGACACAACTGAGCCACTTCACTTTCACTTTTCACTTTCACGCATTGGAGAAGGAAATGGCAACCCACTCCAGTGTTCTTGCATGGAGAATCCCAGGGATGGGAGAGCCTGGTGGGCTGCCATCTATGGAGTCACACAGAGTTGTACACGACTGAAGAGACTTAGCAGCAGTATGACAGGAGTTTTCATAACTCCTATCTGCTAGCATTACATTACCTACATTGTAGACATTTCTCTTTGTCTATTTTTCTGCAAATTTCCCACCTGTTCTCTCAATAAGGTCAAATGCCTGCAAGCAGGTGTCATTGAGGGACCTGATGCTAACACAAAGGTTTATTACTTTATATGATTTTTAAGACTGCATAAGAATTGTGATATGACTGCATAAGAATTTTATGTGCTTAGATTTTGCCATGAAAATAAAAAGTCACAAAGTTATTATTTAAAAATTATAAAAATGATTGCAGTTTAAAATATAATTTTTAATATGTGTCTAAAATATTTGGAAAATAATAAAATTGAGTTAATATAAATTTTTAAAATTTTCAGGTCTCTTAACTGAAACTATGAAGATTAACTAACATGTTGGTCACACATTTTTGGAACAACAAATTTTTCAATGAAATCTAGTTATACTTGCTCTCTGTTACCAGCTTTTAGATTCTGTTATGCCCACTACTAATTATGTAATCAAATATGTGCCTAATTAATTATATTAGGAAATATGTAAAGAGCATTATACAATATTTTTGAAGCAACAGTTTTATCAAAATGTATAAATATTTGGAAATAAAAATAAATTATACCAGATATTATAAATTCTGATATAATTACAAGAACTAAAGATGACTAACCCTATAATTATGACATGTATATTTAATGTGAATGGATCAAAAACTCAGGCCTTTTATGTCACTGCAGGATTTTTATGACTGTGAAGTTTTAAGTTTCCACAATATGTTAAATATAATTATGTACTTTTATATTAAAATTATATACATTTATAACTTTACATTTTTATACTGTATCTTTTCTTTTAATAGTCTAATCTTACTATTATACCTATCATTATGGCATATTTTATGTTTATCACATATAGATTACAGCTAAAGTATAATTTAAAAACATAAAAATGGCTACTCTAACATTCATTATTGAATTTCCAATTTTCGCAACATGATTTCCTAGGACTTTTATGCCATTCTGATAAAAAATAATTTCATTAAAATATATCCATATATGTATTTATACATGGATTCTGAGTTTCTCTATTTTGCATTTTCATGCGCCATGTTTGCTAGTTTAACATCTGTGTTTCTGTGTCCCATGAAAAACCATAAATATATCTAGACTTTTGCCTATTTTAAACATTCTTAAATTTTTGGAATCCAACTGTCCTTGCCATATAGTATGTACTTGTTGACGTCCTTTAATGGACTGGAACCTGGTGCTCCAGAGTCGATGACGAGAAAGTGAAAGAAGGAGAGAGGCTAATATTTCCTGGGTTACCCAGCTGGCTTTCACATTCCAGGAAATCAGCCAGAAATAGAGAGAGAGAGAGAGAGAGAGAGAGAAAGAAAGAAAGAAAGAAAGACACAGGGACCAAAGCTCTAATGGAGCAAAGGTGTTTTAATCAACATGGTGTGGGCATATATAGTCTTACAAGGTAGTTATTCTCAGATAAAGATTAAAATTCCAGACTTACAAAACATAGGCAATCCATATTAAAGAGAGAGAGAGTTGTAAACAATCACTTTTACCATATGGTTCATAAGAAGGAAGAGGGTACTTATCATCTTATTGAAAAATTAACAAAGGAGATGCCTGGATTGGGAGAGGCTGCCTCTCCTCTTTCAGTTTACCAGTTTCTCTTTCACATTTCATTGCATTCTTGTCATATAAAGGTATCAGTTGAATTATTTGATTTAGGGTTGTAGAATAATAAGGGAAAATATCAATTCTGATTTAATATTGTAAAAGGATATCAAGTAAATTCAAGAGAGAGTCAGAGAAAAAAAAATTACAATGAAATTTAATCAGCCTGAGCTGCTCAATATATCAAGCAAAAATACTGTAGCATCAGTTTTTCCCGAGTTAATTGTTTGAGTTTCTACCTGCCCCATTAACAAGAAATACATCTCTCACAGGCTATAAAGTCTTCAAAATGTCTTAGGGATACTAGGGGCTTGGAATATTCAGAGACAGGTCAGAGTCTGCCACCTCTGAGTGAAAAGCTTCATTATGTGGATAATGTCATGGATTTTGGAAAAGAATTAGAAAATTATAATATTTTACTGTTTTTACTTTTTGAAATGTGAACATTTTAAAAACACATATGAAAGTATAGAAAATGGAATGGTGAGAATTTGTGTACCCATAATTATGTTTAACAATTACCAACAGTCTGCCATGCTTATTTCCTATCTCCCCCACTTTTCAGAAGGGAAGTATCTACACTGTTTTAAAGTAAGTCCAAGATATCAAATCATGTAACTATTAAATACATCACTAGATATCTTTGTGTGTGTGTGTGTGTGTGTGTGTGTGTGTGTGTTCAGTTGCTCAGTCGTGTTCGACTGTTTGTGACCTCATGGACAGGTACCCACCAAGCTCCTCTGTCCATGGGATTTCCTAGGCAAGAATACTGGGGTGCGTAGCCATTCCCTTCTCCAGGGGATCTTCCCAACCCAGGAATCAAACTGGTGTCTCCTGCATTGACTGCATTGGCAGTCGATTCTTTCACTGAGCTACCTAGGAAGTCCTAGGTATCTTTTGTAGATCATGACATTTAGTCATTCTATAATACTGGTATCACATTTAATGAAATTTTAAAAAATATGTCTATAACCTGCTTATTCTAATAAACCCAAAGCTATTTGGTTATAAATGTTATTATTTTATGCTATATATATTAAAACTATTCAAGAGTGATCTGAAATATTGCAACTGACTTATACCTCAACTGTCATTGTACCAGCTGGCATTATAATCCAAGCACTGCATCAGTAGCCCACTCCCACATGAGACAATAAGCATGGCCATTTTGCTTTCCTGGAAACTGTTCCGAGGACTCTATTTCCATTTTTTATAATTCAGATAAAAAATGTCTAGGTACATGTTCTTTTTCCAATGTAATGTGTTATTTTCCCTATATTCATCCTTCTGCATGCCTCAGATTGATGAATCATCTGAGAAAGACTCTGTAGGTGATTGCTAAGTACTTCACACTGTATCTGTAAAATGTGGCAGCATTAAAACATCCCAAATATGTTGGCTTAAAATAATACACATCAATTTAGCTTATAATTAAGAGGGTGAACCATTTATATTGGGCTAAGCTGAGCATCTCTACTTTTGATTTTAATTGGAATCACTCATTTATCTGTATCATACACCTATGCTTTTGGACATTGGCAGGCCATTAGTCAGGGTACTTCCCTGGTGGCTCAGATGGTAAAGCATCTGTCTACAATGCGAGAGACCTGGGTTCGATCCCTGGGTTCAGTCTCTGAGTCAAGAAGATTCCCTGGAGAAGGCAATGGCAACCCACTCCAGTACTCTTGCCTGGAAAATCCCATGGATGAAGGAGCTTGGTGCAGGCTACTGTCCATGGGGTCGCAAAGAGTCGGGCAAGACTGAGAGACTTCACTAGTCAGGATGATAAAGAAATGAGTTATCCATTTGTCTCTTTCATTACACATACAGGCTTGGGCTTTGTTAAACAAAGGCAGTTGAAGGATTTCCATCATATAAATATTTTTTACCTTTCTGCTTGCAACATTTTGTTTTTGTTCAGTTACTCAGTTGTGTCTGACTCTGTGACCCCATGGACTGCAACACACCAGGCTTCCCTGTCCTTCACCATCTCCTGGAGCTTGATCAAACTATGTCCATTGAGTCAGTGATGCCACCCAACCGTCTCGTCCTCTGTTGTCCCCTTCTCCTCCTGCCTTCAGTCTTCTCCAGCATCAGGGTCTTTTATAATGAGTCAGCACTTCACATCAGGTGACCAAAGTATTTGAGTTTAGGTTTAGCATCAGTCCTTCCAATGAATATTCAGGACTGATATCCTTTAAGATTGACTGGTTTGATCTCCTTGCAGCCCAAGGGACTCTCAAGAGTCTTCAATGACATCACAATTCAAAACCATCAATTCTTCGATGCTCAGCCTTCTTCATGTTAGCTTTTGTTCTAGTGGTCAAAACAAGTAACAAGACCAAGGTCAGAATAAGTGAAGTAAGAGACCACACAAAGGTAAGCTAAGCTAAATGTTCTGAAGAATAGTACACTGAAAATCTACCACATATTTCAGTCCTTAGTTCAGTTCAGTCGCTCAGTTGCATCCAACTCTTTGGGACCCCTCTGACTCTCTGTGCCTCTTTGAAGACTTACAAGACCTTCTAGAACTAATAGGGAACTGGAATGCAAAAGTTGGACATCAAGAGACACCTGGAGTAACAGCCAAATTTGGCCTTGGAGTACAAAATGAAGCAAGGCAAAGACTAACAGAGTTTTGCCAAGAGAATGCACTTGTCATAGCAAACACCCTCTTCCAATAACACAAGAGAAGACTCTACACATGGACATCACCAGATGGTCAACACTGAAATCAGACTGATTATATTCCTTGCAGCCAAGGATGAAGAAGCTATATACAGTCAACAAAAACAAGACCAGGAGATGACTGTGGCTCAGATCATGAACTCTTTATTGCCAAATTCAGACTGAAATTGAAGAAAGTAGGGAAAACCACTAGACCATTCAGGTACGACCTAAATCAAATCCCTTATGATTATACAATGGAAGTGAGAAATACATTCAAGGGATTAGATTTCATAGACAGAGTGCCTCAAGAACTCTGGACAGAGGTTGATGATAGTGTATAGGAGGCAGTGATAAAGACCATCCCCAAGAAAAAGAAATGCAAAAAGACAAAATGATTGTCTGAGGACGCCTTACAAATTTCAACCCTTCACATAAATATATTTTAGAGTATATTTTGACAACTTCTTCATGAGAGAAAAGAAAAACAGTCTCATAGATTAAATTCCACTTAAAGCATCCCTGTGTAAGATAACCTGATTAATTCACTTCATTTGAGAAAAGCAATAGCATTATATTCACAACACTAATCATCTGTCCCAGCTTATAATTAAATAACATTGATAAAGCCCCTTGATGCCTTTGCTTGGTTTACTTCAAATCAGAAGAGACTGTATCTGTCTATTCTTCATCAAAATGGCATTTTCAATTGCATCACCTGCACCAGACAACCACAAGCCTCAAATCTGACAAGACTGTCTTTCAATACACAATGGTGGAAACGGACAATGAAGCCCTGGGAGACTGATGCATTTTCAATAATGCAAGGATTTTTTTTTTTTTTTCCTTAAAACCTGCCTCCCCCCCCCCCCCCCCCCCC
>SJXQ01004432.1:73480-140133 GCA_006408695.1 Aepyceros melampus | reverse complement strand
TTAAACCATTCAATGAAGGAGAAAAGCTATTTTACTGTTTTTTTTTTTTCTTCAGACTTGAAAAGTTTCATGTCACTTTCAAGTATATTAAGAGAGGCAGAGCTCGAACAGATTTAAACTGCCCTCTCTCACAGCCAAATCTCCTGCAATTGAAAATGCCAAGGTGACAAAGGAAGCTGCCATGTAAGAATACACTGTTCTGGCTGAAAGGACCTAACTCTCCTGATAATCCTGATGGTGCCTGTGTTATTTCATAGGTGGCACACTCAGATTAGATAAAAACATGACAAATTGAAAACTAATGACACCTCAGGAAAAAAGTCAAGCAAGGATTATTCTTAAGTAATCCTTGTTGACTGTGAGAAACTAATGTGAAGCTTCTACTGTGGTATGGGGGAAGATTGTCATGCATGCCATAAACGGAGTTGAATGGCACTGTAAATTTGATCGGGAAATTAAAAGTTTTAGGAATGATGTGACAGAAAAATCACTATGACCCAACTGCAGTTGGCTATGGGTCATTTGTTTTCTTTTGGCCTCAGTTATTGAAGCCAGTATTTATCTCTCTGTATCCTGTGGATTATGTTAGCTTATACAGATTTATAATTATAAGCAAACTGGAGAAGAATTAGAAGAAATAAATAGTTTCATCAGTGGCTGAGTTCTTATCTCTTCCTGAAGACAAGAGTTACCCTTCTGAAATGCTCTAAAAATAAATACAATCATTAGAAAATATTTAAATTTTTTCTCCTCTCATATTGGGTGCTACATTTCATAAAAATAGCATTAAGCCTCTCTGAAAAGTAAAGTTTAAAGATGTATCTACAGTGCTTAGAGCAAAAGTGTTTGGAGTATATTTGTTTTACACCTCAAAGTCAGCAGCTTTCATTTAACATTTACATAATGATATTTTAAAAATATCATTTTTTAAAGACAATCTTGGCTTAAGAAAGAATTTCACACAAATATTACAGTGAGTCTGTGTATCCTTCTCAGCTTTCCTTGTGTTAATATCTCTCAAAACTAACATATTAACCTTGGGGAAAAATAAACTGTTAACTAAAGAAAAGATAATAACAAGTTGATGAGGATGTGAAGAAATTGGAACTCCTATGCAATATTGTAGACATTCTTCAAAATATTAAAATTAGAACTATGACATTATCTAGCAATCCTACTTCTGGGTATTTATCCAAAAGAATGGAAAACAGGATCTCAAGGAGATAATTGCAATTTCATGTTCATTATAGTGTTAATCGCAGTACCCAGGAAGTTGAAACTAAATCTAAATGTTCTTAGATGAAAACGAATACAGTATTGTAAAGCAAAACAAACTAAAAAATAAAAATTAATTAAAGAAAAAAAAATTAAAAAAAATGTAAAAAATATGGCGTGCATATAAAGAATATTATTGTCATAAAAAATGAAGGAAATCCTGTTATATACTACAAAATGAATGAACATTGAAGAAATTATGCTAAGTGAAATTAGTCAACCACAGAAGGTCAGAAATTGCATGACTTCTTATATGAAGTTTATAGTCAAATTCACTGAAGCATGAAGTGAAATGGTACTGCCAGGGCCTATCAGCAGTGGCAAAAGGAAATGGCAACCCACTTCAGTGTTCTTGCCTGGAGAATCCCAGGGACAGGGGAGCCTGGTGGGCTGCCATCTATGGGGTTGCACAGAGTCGGACACGACTGAAGCGACTTAGCAGCAGCAGCAGCAGCAGCAGCAGCAGTGGGAGATGGGCAATTGCTGTTCAGTGTGTTAAAAGTTTCAGTCATGCATATTGAAATACTAGAGAGAACTGCTGTACAATATTATTTAAAACATATAAGAGGTTAGATTTCATGTTATGTAATTCTTTTTATCACAATTTTTAAAAATGCAGTAATAATTGTAAGTTGACTTTGTCTCCTGAGACACTTCTAAACTCTAGTACTGATTCATATACTGTACTGGTAGTCCTTTTCTCCTTTTTAGTATTTTTACATAGTCATTTATGTCAAATGCAAATAGAAACACTTTATTTTTGTCTTACCCAGTGCCTCTGTCCATTTGTTTTGCCATAATAAAAATATAATCGATTGAATGGCTTATAAACTACAGAAATTTACTCTTCACAATTATGAAGGCTGAAGAATGCTCAAATTACCACACAATTGCACTCATCTCACATGCTAGTAAAGTAATGCTCAAAATTCTCCAAGCCAGGCTTCAGCAATACATTGACCATGAACTCCCTGATGTTCAAGCTGGTTTTAGAAAAGGCAGAAGAACCAGAGATCAAATTGCCAACATCTGCTGGATCATGGAAAAAGCAAGAGAGTTCCAGAAAAACATCTATTTCTGCTTTCTTGACTATGCCAAAGCCTTTGACTGTGTGGATCACAATAAACTGTGGAAAATTCTGAAAGAGATGGGAATACCAGACCACCTAACCTGCCTCTTGAGAAATCTGTATGCAGGTCAGGAAGCAACAGTTAGAACTGGACATGGAACAACAGACTGGTTCCAAATAGGAAAAGGAGTACGTCAAGGCTGTATATTGTCACCCAGCTTATTTAACTTCTATGCAGAGTACATCATGAGAAATGCTGGACTGGAAGAAACACAAGCTGGAATCAAGATTGCCAGGAGAAATATCAATAACCTCAGATATGCAGATGACACCACCCTTATGGCAGGAAGTGAAGAGGAACTAAAAAGCCTCTTGATGAAAGTGAAAGAGGAGAGTGAAAAAGTTGGCTTAAAGCTCAACATTCAGAAAACGAAGATCATGGCATCTGGCCCCATCACTTCATGGGAAATAGATGTGGAAACAGTAGAAACAGTGTCAGACTTTATTTTTCTGGGCTCCAAAATCACTGCAGATGGTGACTGCAGCCATGAAATTAAAAGACGGTTACTCCTTGGAAGAAAAGTTATGACCAACCTAGATAGTATATTCAAAAGCAGAGACATTACTTTGCCGACTAAGGTCCGTCTAGTCAAGGCTATGGTTTTTCCAGTGGTCATGTATGGATGTGAGAGTTGGACTGTGAAGAAGGCTGAGTACCGAAGAATTGATGCTTTTGAACTGTGGTGTTGGAGAAGACTCTTGAGAGTCCCTTGGACTGCAAGGAGATCCAACCAGTCCATTCTGAAGGAAATCAACCCTGGGATTTCCTTGGAAGGAATGATGCTAAGGCTGAAACTCCAGCAGTTTGGCGACTTCATGTGAAGAGTTGATTCACTGGAAAAGAGTCTGATGCTAGGAGGGATTGGAGGCAGGAGGAGAAGGGGATGACCAAGGATGAGATAGCTGGATGGCATCACGGACTCAATGGACGTGAGTCTGAGTGAACTCCGGGAGTTGGTGATGGACAGGGAGGCCTGGCGTGCTGCAATTCATGGGGTCGCAAAGAGTTGAACACGACTGAGCGAATGAACTGAACTGAAATGAACTGAAGCCTGAGATCAGGGTATGTCCAGTTTGAGTGAGGGTCCTCTTTCACATTGCAAACTGATGACTTCTCACTATCGTCTCATAGTGGAGGGGTGAGGGTGACCTGTGGGAGCACCAATCCTATTTTAATGAGAGCTCTACTCTCATGACATAATGACCCCCAAGTCCTACTTCCTAACTGTCACCTTGGGGGTTATGTTATCAACATGTGAATCAGCCATGGGGCGGGAGGGGATATAGATATTCAGCTCTTAGTATGCAGTCTGTTTTCCATCTATCCCTTATGTATAGGAATTCAAGTATGGTAAAGCCATAAAAGAAGATGACATTTTCCTATATTCCGATCATAGGGGCAACACTTTCAGTCTTTCACTATTGAATATGATGTTAGTGCTATGGTTTCTCATAGAGGTCCTTTACCAAGTGAAGGAAATCCTTTATCAAGTAAAGGAAGTTCCCTTCTATTCCTGTTTTCTTGAGAGATTTTATCATGACTGAACATTAAATTCTGTCAAAGGCTTTTTCTGCATTATTCAGTTAACTTTTTTCTTATTTAATATACAATTAGGGTGAAATTGACTAATTGATTTCCAAATGCAAAGAGTTGGACACACGACTGAGTGACTGAACCAAATTGACTGAAATGGTGAAATGGTGTTTCATTCTTGAGGCAAGTCTCTACTTTGTCTAGATTTATTGATCTTTTTATATATTGTTGAATTCAATTTGCCAATAATTTGCTGGAAAAAATTATCTATGTCCATAAGTTATAATGGTTTCTGTTTTTTTCCCCCCTCTTATAATATCATTGTCTGTTTTTCATGTTAAAATAAATATGAGTTCAGGAAAAATTGGGGAATATTTCCCTTTGTTTTGTTTTCTGGAAGAAGCTGTGTAGAATTGATATTATTTCTTCTTTATACTCATTGGTAAAATCACCTGAGTCTGGATTTACTATTTTGCAAAGTTTTTAAACAGAATTTCAATTTTTTAACACTTAAGTATAGGGATATTTAGGTTATTTATTCTGCAAGATTTTGTCTTTAGAAAAATGTGTCGATTCCAAGTTTTTTTATGTGCATAGAATTATTTGTTTTATTCTCTTGATGCTGTGACACTACTCTTTTTGTTGTTGTTGTTCCTGATATTGGTAAATTGAATTTTCTCTATTCTGTTCTTAGATAGACTGTCTTGCATTTATCTGCTTTATTGATTCTTCTAAGGACTGAAGCAGCATTTGATTTTCTTGATTTTCCTCTACTATTTTTTTCTGTTTTCAATTTCATTGATTTCTATTTTGGTCTTTATTATTTCCTTTCTTCTGCTTGCTCTAGGTTAAGGAGCTGACATTTAATATTGAAGAATATGTGCAGTTTTTTTGGCCTTAAATTCAATGGTTCTATGAGTTCCTATAAGGGCAATTTTGTTGAGGGGGAAAACAGGTTTTACTTCGTTTAACTTTTTTTTCAATTTTAGAATATGTTTCCTTGGTTGCTTATGTTATGATGATGACATGCATGTGCCTATTTCCCTATAGTTACAAAAGAAATGAGATGCCATTCTGAGAGTTTTCATTATAATCCCTCACGTAAGAAGTGGGCCATGTCTTTGTTAAAATCAAAACCACTTAGTAACAAAATCTTTTTTATTAGTACATGATTATAAAGGGGTGATACAGTGGTAAAGATTCCAGCTGCCAATGCAGGAGATTCAAGATGTGGGTTTAATTCTTTGCTTGGGAAGATTCCATGGAGAAGGAAGTGGCAACCCACTCTAGTATTCTTGCCTGGAAAATCCCATGAACAGATTAGCCTGGCAGGCTATATAGTCCATGAGGTCGCAAAGATTCAGACATGACTGAGTACACATGATTATTAAGCTTGCTTTTGCACTACAGTAATAAAATGTAAACACTGTGTATTTAGCAATGAACCTGTAATACCTCTTCTATTTCTCTAATCTCTTTAATTAACTGAACAAACCAAGAGCACAAATATCTGGTTGCATGAATGAATAACCAAAATAAAGAGTTGTCCATTAAGGAGAGTTGTAGCAAATGGAATCATGGTGAACATTACATTTTTTAATGTAATAAAATATAGACTAAGACTTATAAGACTGGAGAAATTAATTATATCCATATCACACAATGCAAATATTTTCACCTATTTAGGTATGAAGCAACAAAAGTTCATATAAGAATGCTGATCTCCCTCATCTTTATTAGGCAGTAAATTTATACTTCCTAAGTGGGATCCACAGTCTCTGTGGATTCACAGAGTTATATCAATAGCTACAACATTCTAATAGCTGTTATAAAACCTTTTCTCAAAATTTAAGGTTAGTTTAGGGATGAATATAATTTGTGAAATTTCTTCATTTCCATTTCCATTTTCTTCTATTTCCCAGAAAAACGGATTTAGTTATTTGTTAAAATTATAACACTAGCATTGCATTCTTATGAAGTATTTGTCTACCTGTCTCTGTAAAGCATTTTTCCTTTTAGATTCAAGTTCAATAATTTAATATGCTTCATTAGGAACTTGAGTTTTAAGGAATAATATTTTCCTAGAGAAAGAGGGAACTCTTAAAGCGACAAACAGTTGATGAACAAGACTCACAGTAAGCTCCAGGCCAATAAAAAAAAAACAAAAAAACTGCATTTAGAGGCAGAAAGGCAATTATTGCCAGTACTATGAAAGGACACTCCAAAGAAAAGGCAGTCTTTCTCATTTAGCTTTAGTTATCCTTTCTTACTTCATTGCAAATAGATGGAGAAACAATGGAAACAGAGACAGGCTTTATTTTCTTGGGCTCCAAAATCACTGCAGATGGTGACTGCAGCCATGAAATTAAAAGATGCTTGCTCCTTGGAAGAAAAGCTATGATCAACCTAGACAGCATATTAAAAAGCAGGGACATTATTTTGCCAACAAAGCTTTCTTATTCTTAATATAGAAGTGAATACTGAGAGGTATAGCCCAAAAGACTTCAACCATCTTCGATCATACTACCAGTGCTGTTGTATTCCCCCTTTCACTTTCAGGAGACTGCTACTTCAGCTGGGTGCTATTTTCTCTCTCATTTTGTGCTTCCATTGTTCCATGTATCATCTTCCTTTTTTCAGCACCACAAAATTTATTCTACATAAATTGTTCCCAAAGAGTACCAAAAATGCCAAAATTATAAACTTAACTGTATCTTGCATATTTCTGTGCCACAAACTATATTAGAGACAGAAGCAGGAATTTTATATCTCAAAGATTTAAATGTGTTTATTTTTATATTCATACCCGCTCACCTCAACCTGCCTTTAATTAAACATTGTGTTTGATTTCATTTGTTCCTGGAGATAAATTGGAGATGAAAATATTGATGTGTTCAAAGTTAATCTTTGTAAAACCAAAAACGTTTATATGTTGTTTGCCTTACTTATCATTCTATTTTCAGGAAAAAGAAACAAGTCCCCTTTCAAAACAACGTTGAATAGACTTATTTATCTTTTAACTATATAGATCCAGACATATGAGCTTCAGCTCAAGCTCTGGTCTATTCCCTCCAGCTTACGTATATTATACCACTAATTACTATCTCATATGACTAATTGATTTTGACTTATAAAAAACAAACACAGTAATTCTCAAATGCAATTAAACAACTTAATGTGGAATGCAAAATTCTAAGATATAAATAAATTTCATATTCCATGAAATTTGTGAGAAGGGAAATCACAATCATATATTCATATATCAAATCACTTCCATTCTGTGGTTAAAAGATCACTGCCTAAAGCACTATAAAATGAGTTTTAAATACTTATACTTTTCAATAAGAGTAAAATATTTATATCATATTATGAGGAAAATTATGCTTTCACATGAGGCATGAATGTACTTGTAGTTATGGCTCATTCATTATTCAAAATTTTAATATCATAAATGAAAAACTTTGGTGAGTTTCTTTTCAATATTCCAAGTTATATAAAAATCTGTGGCTATATCATTAATAAATTTTTATATCCAGGTCATTAAATTGCTTCTCCAAATTTCACTAATTCTCTAGGCATGGATTTGAATGAATTGATGTCTAATACAACATGATATTCATTAACAAAATTAAAGAAATTCTGGCCTATTCTTTATATGAAATATCTTAAAACTAGCATAGATCTCTGTTCTTCTTGGAAAGAGAGGCAAATTCTGGTCTTCAGATTTAAAATTTCTATGCTCTTATTCCTGAGTAGCTTCAGAGCATATATAAAATGCAACTCCAATGATACACTTAGAAACACAAACATAATAAGCATTCTATACATAGAAAAATAGACATCCATTGTTGGTAAATTATAATGCATCAGGAAAATTTAACTGAAATTTACAGAGATCAATCTTTCAATGGACATTTTCCCTATGTTAAGAAACCATTTAAGTGTATTTGAAATTTTGTATTTTAAATGATTTAGTAACGGTGATAGTTTCTTCTTTCTCCTCTTAGAAAACATGCAAATATATTAAAATGTAAAACGGGAATGCAAACTCTGTTTTTAATTAAAATAGGGAATATCTGAGGTGGAATGACTTTCCAGTTCCAGTTCAGTCGCTCAGTCGTGTCCAACTCTTTGTGACCCTGTGAACCACAGCACGCCAGGCCACCTTGTCCATCACCAACTCCCAGAGTTTCCCCAAACTCATGTCCATTGAGTCAGTGATGCCATCCAACTATCTCATCCTCTGTCGTCCTGTTCTCCTCCTGCCCTCAATCTTTTCCAGCATCAGGGTCTTTTCAAATGAGTCTAACAGAAGGTAATGTCAACAATGGGAGAAGAGCTCATATGATGTATATGATGGCTCTCACAAATAACACCAAAAGCTGCAGAGCATAGACAAATATTGCAAAAAATAATACTCTAGTGTAAATGACACATTATGAGAAGTAAAAAGGAACAGATATGTTGCTAGCAGGATCTATTTCACTCTTATTTTCCCTGCTAAAATAATTCACTGACATAGAAAACTCTGTACTATAAGTCTGAATCATGGTTTGGATATTCATGTCATAACATACTTCTGGAAATAGGTGGTCAAATTAATTGAACATCATTTCAGGATAAATAATGATAAAAAAAAAAGAAAACTGTCTAGGAGTTACACAAAGATGTTACTCCAGAAAAAAAAAATGTGAAAAGAAAAATAAAATANTGTACACTCGTGGCTGACTCATGTCAATGTATAGCAAAACGAATACAGTATTGTAAAGCAAAACAAACTAAAAAATAAAAATTAATTAAAAAAAAAAAAGTAAATCAGGCTCAGATAGGGAGCACACTGGAGTTTAGGTGAAATAATTCCCTAATGGGCACTTTCCATGCATGCTTTAGTTTGGTTTGCCTCTTCAAACTGTGGGTATAAAAAAAGCAATTTTATGAATTTATATTATTTGTAAAATGCACTATTTAGTGAGACATTTTGTTATATGGCAGCCAGAAGTAAAAAATATTTACCTGATTAATCTCTATTGTATCAAATTACCCTAATGGTTTATACTTTAAAGTTTGAGATATAATTTGCATTCAGTAAAATGCACAAATCTTGTGTAAACCTCAAAAAAAAAAGTTCATCCTAAATAGGATGCCAATTGTAAATAAAAAATACCCACAATCAACTAACAAAGTTCTCTATCTTCCTATTTATTCTTACTTTGAGAGATTTTAGGGTTTTCACAACATATATGTGCTGAATTTTAGAAGATGTTTTCCTGCATTTATTGAGATGATCATATTATTCTCTTATTCTAAATTTGTACTTTATACTGGTTGATTTTTAAGTGTAAAATTACGCCTGCATTCCCTAGATATAATCTATGAATATGAGAAGTATTGGCTTAGAATTTTCCTTTATTGCAATGCCGCTATCATATACTTGTAAGAAGATTATGCTACTCTCTTTATTGAGAAACATGTTTTCATTCCTTTTATCTGAATGATGTGAAGATTAATGTTTCTTACGTTAGGATTGGCAAGATATCACCAATGAACAATTTTGTAGTTAAACACATAAAATATCTTCTTAATTTCAGATGTGCTTTAAAATTACTAGATGCACTATTAACTTTTTTAGAGACTACAATTCTGTTAGATTAGAAATTTTCTATCTTATGTATGTTTTTATTATCTTATGTCATCGTATGTCCATTTTTCCTTTGCATATTTAGCGTACTAATAACAGCTAATTAAGAAGTCTTGCCAGCTAACCTCAATATCTTGATGGTTGTAAGTTTTCTTCTATAGTTTTTTTTTTTTTTCAGTTAAATATCCATAACAATTTTCTGCCTATTCTCACATCTATTATCTGTTTTCTCCTACTCTGGACCTTGTATGTGAAATAATTTTAGTTACTTCAAAGAGAAGAACCCTTTTCCATAGAAGGCTGGGTAAAACCTGATCACATTAATCCACTAAGAACTGAGCCAGCATTGGACTTGTTTATAGCTTTCATGTTACTATAGATCCCCTGTAGCTCAGATAGTAAAGAATCTGCTTGCAGTGCAGTAGACCTGGGTTCAATCTCTCAGTCAGGAAGATCCCCTGGAAAAGGAAATGGCTACCCACTACAGCATTACTATATACCTCTCTGATTCTTGTGCATCAATCTCTCCTCCGCCTCTCTCTTACTCTCTTGCATAAACCTATTAAACTGAAAAAAATACAGTCTGTCAGAATTTCTGTAGCTAGTTCTTATCCTCTGCCACATACACATTGAAAATGTGATGAATGTATTGCAAAGGAGACCAGTCACAAGCTTGTAATACACTGCTTGCCCCTAGCAGGTTCCTATTGGTGAAATGTTGGGAAATATTATTCTGCTTCCAGGAGGACCTCCTTCCCTTCTCATCTCCAGCCTCCTGCCTCTTCTGAGAATTCAGCAAATACCCTGTGGGACAAGCTAGCTGTGCATCTAGGGGCTCTTTCATCTTTCTATTTGCAATAAACACCACATAGAACTATGAAAGCTCTATTGCTTTCTCTTTCTTACAACTGCTTTCTCTTTCTGCCTTGACCAAGTTCAGAATTAACAAATATCCTCAGGAAAGTAAAAGGTCAAAGATTCTCAGCTCACTCTGGAAGAACACATTCATCTCTGGAATTTTAATTACTTTTTTGTATTACTACTACCGCTTACTGTTGCTTTTATTTATATTACTATTTTGTAATTGTGTTTTATCTAGGTGGTATATATGGCATTTAATCTACAAAACAAAGACTTTTAAGTAAAAATGGCTTTCTATGTATGGTGATATTTACAAATATTTTATTAGAAATATTACACTATCATTCCAAATACAAACCTCCTCTTTAAGATTATATTTTGCTGCTCTTAAGACTTTTTTTAATACCTGCTATAACTTCCAATGGATTATTACAAAACTGGTCTTTAATTCTTACTCAAGGGATATCCTGAGCCATATCCTTGATTTATTTTTCAACAATTGGAATCTCCACCAATTGAACAAAGCTAAATACATTGACCACATCATGTAGACCCTAGACTGTTTGGAACCAGAAGGTTGATGATGTTGACTCCTGATAACTCATCATCAACCAATAAGAAGAGTGTCCAGAAGCTTATCTGGCACCCTGAGTCCCTCTCCCCAGTACTGTATTAGATAACCCTATCCTGAAGTCCACAGAGGAGTTCAGGTCTTTTGAGTATTGAATGCATGCTATGTTGCTTCAGCCATGTTCAACTCTCTGTGGCCCTATAGACTATATAGCATATCAGATTCCTCTGTCCATGGGATTCTCCAGGCAAGAATATTAAGAGTGGGTGACCATGCCCTCCTCCAGGGGATCTTCCCAACCCAGACATCAAATCTGCATCTCTTATGTCTCCTGCATTGGCAGGTGGGTTCTTCACCACTAGCGCCACCTGGAAAGCCCCTTTTGAGCATTAGCCATCTATATTCCTTGCTTGGCCTTGCAATAAATGTTGCACTTTTCCTTCACCCCAATCATGTGTCAGTAAGCTGACTTTATTACACACAGGCAAGGAGACTCAAATTTGGTTTTGTAACAAGATGATAGAACAGCAGGAGTTCTACAGCAGGAGTCAGCAAATCTTTATGTAAAAATCTAGATAGTAAATAATGCTTCTAACAATTCAAGAGTGATAAACAGCAACTTACAAATAATACACAAATTAATAGGCACAGCTGTATTCAAATAAAACTGTATTCATGAGAACAAGTAGGTAGGTCAGATTTGAGCTATTAGAAATAATTTTCTGTCACCTATTCAACAACATGAAAAATACTGAAACACTTACTTTATAAAAATCAATTGACTTCCAGTCTCTGATCAGACATCCTAAGACTTTGGAAGTATCCCTTCTGCCTTTACCACTAGAAAATCTGGAAAATCAACAAACTTTTCTTGTACTCTTAGAGAATTGAAGTCACAAGGAAATCTCCATCCTAAAACCCAGAGAGACAGGTATAGCAAGCCAGATGCAGTAACTAAAATCTGGAGCAATGAACTGAAAGGAAAAATTCAACACAATGTTGATAAGTTGTTGGAGATTGAGTGTGAAGTATTAAGAAAATAAGACTCTCCTGCAGACTGTAGAATTATGAGGAGCTCTCCAGGAACCCCACCAGCTTCTCACAGTGAGGATCCAGGGACAGTTCCTAATGACTCTGGCAGAGTCAGAAGGTGAGTAGGCATTTGCAACATGCCCAGAGACTACACTTTAAAAAAAAAGTTTACTCTCCAGAAAAAAACAACTGGCCAGAGCACAGCAGAGAAAGGAATTCCTCTATCTTTCAGTATCCTTCAGCTTTCCTAACCTACCTAAGGGAGAAAAACAAAAACAAAAACAAAAAACTTAGTCAACATGAATCAAGCCTTGAGGAAAATATAGTGAGAATTTTCCAACCTGACTAAAAAGATAAATCTTAAAATCTAACCAATAGGTGCGGAAAATGATTTGACAACAATTATACTCATTCATGATAAAAATTCCAAAAATCTAGTGATAAATAGCAACTTCCTCAATGCCGGGGTCCAGCCCCCACAGGATTCAGGGGAACCCTCAGGAGAAACGGTGTTGGTGAATGAATGAATGAATGAATGAGAGAGGAATAGAGGAGAAGAAGAGGCTGATATTCCTTGGTTTACACAGAAAGCCAATAAAGCCCCGAGACAAGGAGCTTGCTCTGTTCACGGAGGCTGCAGGTGCCTTCCCAATCTCCCGAGGGAGTGAGGACGCAGAACGCCTTCCTGTTCAGATCTTAGAAACCCAGGCGGATAAGTGAACACAAAGAGCCTCTATGCTCCAAAGGATCAGCCTGAAAAAGAGAGTAAGAGAGAAAAAGAAAAGAAAAGAAAAAGACACGGGGTGACTAAGCTTCTTCAAGTGAGGCCCATAACTTTATTTTCAAAAGGAACTTTTATACCTTAATTTGTACATAGAGGGAAATGAAAGATGCAAGGTCATAAAGAGTCAGCCCAAACATTCCAGCAGTTTTGCCCTTATCAAAACCAGGATATTTTCTGCATACCTTTCACACAAACGATGTGTGTATATTATCTTCTGGCCTTGGAGGCCTGTGAACATTTTATGACCCTCTTTTGATAAAGGCTACTCAACCAGAAAACTTATTTTCCCTCAAGGTGTTTTTTTCTTTATATTTCTAATCTATGTCAGCCTCAGAAAATGCTAAACAGAGTTACATTTGTCATGAAGCAAAGGTGCAGTGAGTTACAAGAAAGAACCAATTAGCTCAAAGGTCTGATGTGGTTAATTTCAAGGCTACCCTTGTTTTTCTTACATTCCAACTATGTTAACTAATGCACTCTCAGGTGCACAGTGGATAACAGATATGGGAACTTAGCAACAAGCATTGGCCCAATAATGAAATCCTTCACCAGCACTACTCTAATAGCTTTTAACTCTTTGAAAGGCTCTATGTTTTAGGCTTCCCATGCCCCTCACAGTTGGGAGGCTGTGAACAATCATATGCATAGCTGCAAGAGTCTGGATAAACCTGCCAAGTAAGCTAGAATGCTAACAGAAGGGGTTTGATTTGAAATATTCCTCTCATGTCCAGGAGACTTATTAGCTAGAGCCCTAAGTTGATTTTTTCAGGGAAAGGTGGTCAAGGATAGCCCCCTGTTAATGTCAGGAGAGCTGGTGAAAGGCACAAAATAGTAAGACAGACATTTTGGTTTTGGGGTAGATGCTCGAGCTGGTCCAGGGAGTCCCTCAAATTCTGATCCGCCTTTGCCCATCAGATCTTTTCCGCATGACCTTTGTCATGGGTGAGATCTTCCATGGTGGCTCCCGGCATCTCAACTTGATAAAAGAACATCTCTAACATCATATTTGGTTAACATCATATTTAATGGTTGGAGAAGGCAATGGCACCCCATTCCAGTGCTCTTGCCTGGAAAATCCCATGGACCAAGGAGCCTGGTGGGCTGCAGTCCATGGAGTCACTAAGAGTCGGACACTACTGAATGACTTCACTTTCACTTTTCACTTTCATGCATTGGAGAAGGAAATGGCGACCCACTCCAGTGTTCTTACCTGGAGAATCCCAGGGATGGGGGACCCTGGTGGGCTGCTGTCTCTGGAGTCGCACAGAGTCGGACACAACTGAAGTGACTTAGCAACAGCAGCAGCATATTTAATGGTGAGTCACTAGAAAATGCCTGCTGAAGATCAATATAAACATGAGGATAACTCACCACTCTTACTCAATATTACAGTGAATGTCCTAGCCAGTGCAAAGACAAGTGAAAAAAAAAGAAGGTATGTGGAATGAAAAAGAAAAAATAAAACTGTTATTTACATTTTATTACCTCACACCTTGGTGTTATTATATTTAAATTCAAATTGCTTGGATTAGGTGGTATCTCACATCTTTGAGTTTGACTTTTTCATCAGTTTTGGAAAATTCTCAGCCACTACTATTTCATACTTAGTACTTCTGTATATAATCTGTCTTCATTTCTTGCACTTCATTAAGTGTACATATTTTTACAAATTTTTGCATTTTGATGCTTTTAGTTGTAGTGTTTCATCATTTTCTCCTACTGTGCTGTAATAGTATATTTTCCTATTAATAGAACCCATCCATTTTCTTGTTAAGTGAATTCAAGAATGTCGTTTTATCACTATATAGACTCTAAACACATAACTAACTGTCCAAATTTTGACTTTATACACACATACACACACACACACTCAACAAAGTAAGGGTCCATATGTTTCTGTGGCTTATTGTTACCTAGGAAATAACCCTCTAGATGTGTTTATCTAGAAGTGTTTTAAACTGAGAGTCTAGGGTAAATGCTGGGGCTCTTCCTGCTTGATTCCTTCCAAAGGTGGTCTTTTTTTCTTCAAAATTACAAGATTCTTATCAACATTGATTTACTTTTCAAATATTTGTAGCATACCTTCCTCGCATACTTCCCCATGCTAATTTAGAATATGAGAAAATGTCCTAAGTGAATATTGGGCTGGGTGTGTGATTCACTTCCCTTTCCCTCCTCCTAAACTGAATCCTAGTTTGGCAACCCATTCCAGTACTCTTGCCTGGAAAATCCCACGGACAGAGGAGCCAGGTGGGCTACAGTTCATGGGATCGCCAAGAGTCGGACACGACTGAGTGACTTCACTTTCACTTTTCACTTTCATGCATTGGAGAAGGAAATGGCAACCCACTCCAGTGTTCTTGCCTGGAGAATCTCGGGGACGGGGGAGCCTGGTGGGCTACTGTCTATGGGGTCGCACAGAGTCGGACATGACTGACGTGACTTAGCATTAGCAGCAGCCCCTCAAGAATATTATTTCTGTCTGCCTAGCACCCAAGAGGTTACCTAAATATCTATTCATATTTCTGCTTCTCTGTATGTTTTATGGATATATTAAACTTTACATCATTTATATATGAATATATATTTATAGCTGAAATTCCAATATTTTGGCCACCTGATGCAAAGAGCTGACTCATTTGAAAAGACCCTATGTTGGGAAAGACTAAAGGCAGGAGGAGAAGAGGATGAAAGAGGATGACATGGTTAGATGGCATCACTGACTCAATGGACATGAGTTTGTGTAAACTCTGGGAGTTGGTTATGGACAGGGAGGCCTGGTGTGCTGTGGTTCATGGGATTGCAAAGAGTTGGACACGACTGAGTGACTGAACTGAACTGAATGTTTTATCTGGAGTATGTTCTTACAGTTTCTTTGCTTCTGAAAGGAGCACATAACTTTTATCATTAAAAAGTAGGTCACTAGGGCACTGCCACCAGGTGAATGAACACAACTGTATCACAACTATACTATTAACTTATCTGTGTACAGGATTCATATTGCTAGGAAAGAACTAGGCAAAAAATAGACAGCTATTAGAAGTGAAACAATAAATTGTTAATCATCATACACTAATAAGTATTATATTGAAAGGGCTAAATCAGTAGAAATGCTAGTAGAAACAAAAGATATGCTGTTTTTGTAACTGGAGACCTTAACATAAGTCAATAAGAGCAAATATAAGCAAGGATCTATGATTAGAAAAAAAATGCTCCCTTTTTTTAAATTTTTTTGCCATTGCCAGTGACATTAAAACATACATTTGAAGAGACAACCAAAAAAAAATCTAACTCAATTTAACCAATAGTTACTGGGTAGTTTTTTGTACAGGTACTCTCCTAGTAAAGTTAATGTAATGTTGAATGCATTCTCAAGTTCATATATATATATATATATATAATTCACTCATGTATGTATCATATATATATATTTAAGACCCATATAATATATATAATTTTTTTAAAAAATAATAAACTGCAATATATAATCTCAGAAATCTGCACAGTAAATTAGCATGCCAAGTGATTCATTCATTCAATTATTAATTCACTCATATATTAAAAGTTTACAAACTGATATACTTAAGGAATTGATTACAAAATTAAAAGATGAATGAAATAGAAAAGAGAAAAATAAATGAAATTAACACAGGTATACAAAATATCTTAAGAAGCAGAAATAAAAGCAACCACTGAGAATAGGGGATTATAAAAGAGAGGGAGATAAAGCACATATACAAGAGAGTGGCATCAGCAAAAACTCAACTTCCTGTCATCCCAATTTAGAGTTTTAAACTCAAAAATTCTTTACTCTGTGGCATGTCACTAGTCTCTTTGGCAGATGAATGGTATTTGGAAAACTGCAAATTGGCTCTTAAAGTCTCACTTATTAAGTTTTTGATGTGCTTGAAATAATTAGATATATTAAATTTATAATCATAATCTGAAGTGTCATGAGAATTTAATGAAGTTTATAAATGGTGTTTTATGGCTGGGAACATTTAATCTGTCAAATATACAAGTTAATTGAGCATAAGCCAAAGAACAAGACTTAAATGTACTTAATTCCACCAAAAAACTTTTTCCATTTATAAATAGAATGAGATGTGTAAAGAAAGTATAAGGCTTAAGAAATAAAATTCATTAATTACAACCATGAGAAAATAAATATTACTAAATTGCAAGTACAAAACATTATTTTCCTTGCATAATAAGCCTCATCAATCTTTTTTTTTTTTAATGTCTATTTGTTTAAGTATCTTTGAGTACCAGGAGGAAGCATTTCGAGAATATGAAGCTATCTTTACAGCCAAGAAATAACAGTCCAACCAAGTTAGAAAATATATAAAACAATAGTACTGCTACGATCTGTACCAACACTGAACTCATTCATACATTGGGTTACATATGTCAAATAGACAGAGACATTACTGAAGATTTCATAGGAACATGGGACAGAATGCTTTTTTTTTTTTTTTTTTGCTTTTATTATTTATTTGTTAGGAAAGGGGAGAGAAATCAAAGCATATCACGAGTACCTGCTGCCTACCATCCTATTTGCTCTCGTCTTCTTTCCTCAAGAATGTAACACCTGGGGACCATTGTCTTTTATAAACTCTTTTTGTTTGTAGCTTGATATTTTTGACATAATATGTAGAATTTTAACCACTCTTTCTTCAAATTATATTTTAGTTTTTAATGTTTAATTTTATTTTTTAATTAATGTATTTATTTTAATTGGAGGCTAATTACTTTACACCATTGTGGTGATTTTTGCCATACATTGACATGAATCAGCTATGGGTATACATGTATGTTTTCTTTCCCTATGTTGCCCTTTTGTTATCACATATAGAAACTGTTCATTTTTTCAATCCTTAACCAGCCCCACTCCTCTTCTATTTTGCAGTGTATGTTGGGCCCATTCAGTGGATCTTTGATTTACTTATTATAATACTCAATTCTCAAACTTCTATTTTATAGTTTCCTCTAGTACACTGGGATTTGCTATTTCATCACTCATTTTGTCTGTTTTAACTCATTTATTTTTCTTTAAATTCTTGAACACATTTTGAATAATTACTTTAAATCTTTGGTTGACAATTCCAACTTAGGTGCCCTTTTATGTCTCTGTTAGCTATTTATTTCTTGTTATTTCTTTATCTTCCTGCTTACTGACATGTCTACTAATTTGTATTGAATGCTGCCTGTTACAGATGTTATGTGCCTGGATTTGGATGACTTTCTTTAAAATGTTGAATTTTGTTGTGGCAAAGAGTTAACTCACTGGCAGACTGATTTATCATGCTGAGTGAGAACTGAATTTAGGTTTGCTAATCCAAGTGTCAAGTAGTCATTGCTTTAAGACTAGTGCAGTCTTACAATATGTAGACTTTGAGGGGTCTTTATGGAACACATGTGATATTATGTAGTGTCTTTCATTTGAAACTGTAATATTTTCCAGTACTCATATAAATGCACAGTACTTAACAGAGTTGCTACAGAAGTTCTATAGCCATTAAAAAGGAAGATCTGATTTATCTTAACTTAGAGGTTCTCAACCAGGGGTGATTTTGCATCCTAAGGGCTATTTGATAATAGCTGGAGATATCTGTGGATGTTATCTTAAAGTGGTCAGTGTTACAGACATATAATTGGTAGAGGCCTGTGTGCCAATAAACATATCCTGTAACACTCCACCAGAAAAGAATATTCATCCTGTGCATATCTTGTGTATGGGTAAATTTTCAAAAATTTTCTATTTTCTGTGAATATATTCACAGAAAGTTTCTGAACCACATAAATACAGGATATAAGGTGTATTTTTAAAGTTATATTGTATTTATAATTATAAAAAATTAACACATCTAGCACCCGAAGTACTGCTAAACATCAAAAATATTGTATATTAACACCAATCCATTATTTTATCCAACAAATAAGCTAATATTAATGACTTTCTGGTGTCACTGAATTTGATTAGATGTAATTTTAGCTTTTTTTTAAACATAAAAATGTATAGATAAAAGTAACTCCCTCCCAGGTGCACAGTGCTAGTAGAGAATTCACCTGCCAATGCAGGAGATGCGGGTTCAGACCCTGGGTTGGGAAGATCGCTTGGAATAGGAAGTGACAACCCACTCCAGAATTCTTGCCTGGAAATCCCATGGACAGTGAAGCCTGGTGAGTTACAGCCCATGTGGTCACAAAGAGTCAGATATGGCTGAGAACACACACATGCATGCATCTAAAATGTATCAAAATTTGCACATTCCACAAGGCATCAAATAACAGCAGTGAATCATTCATTTGTGTTGTGTAGTATATGATATTTATTTACTGGAGAAGGAAATGGCAACCCAATCTAGTATTCTTGCCTGGAGAATCCTGTGGATGGAGGACCTGGTGGGCTGCTGTCTATGGCGTCACACAGAATTGGACACAACTGAAGCAACTTAGCATGCATGCAAGCATATAATAGTCAAAACTAGTTTCATTTCTTTCACTTCTCAGCACATTTTTTTCTAAATAGGCTGATAATTAGAAGTACCGTTATTCATAGGTTATAATACAGGCTATGGCCACTTACATAATTATGCTGTATACAAGATAGGACTTTTAGTAAAACAACTCAGAAATGTGTATCCTTTTAACAGAAGAGTCCATAAATAACATACAATAAGCAGTTGCATGCAAAATGATTATCACAGCTTCAGTGGCTACATATGATTTTAATATTAATAGTTTCTCTACCAGATATACTAAAAGCCATAATGTACTCTGCTTCACTGAGTGTTCAAAAGACACATAATTCTTGAAATTATAATAGAGTACTTTTGAAACAGCAGAACAAAATAGGAAAATAGTAGTCATTCAGTAAATTGAAGATATTTTGGGAACAGGGACATCGTGGCCTTGTATTTCCTATGCTTAGTATATTATCTTTCACATCCTAGTTAAATGGTTGTTTAAAAAAATGTTAGTGCATAATTTTTATTCCAGATAAATATTTAAATGTAATACTTTTATCACAATTTTATTACTACAACTCTATCCATAACATGTCTAACGCCTGTAATTGTATTGAGGGTACTGTAAAGCATTTTCATGTACATTAAAAGAATTCAGCCTCATAATTTGAGTGCTGGATCTTAGTGCTTGCATTTAATCAATAAAATGAGTTTCAAAAACTGGACTGACTTATCAAAGATTGCCAGAGTAAAAAAATAATAATAAATAAAACTGTCTTTTAAATTGAAATTGAATGAGTCTTGCTTTTTTTTAATATATTGCACCTAAATTTTATTAGTATTTTAATATATTGGCTAACTTCACTTCATGGGAAATAGATGGGGAAACAGTGTCAGACTTTATTTTGGGGTCTCCAAAATCACTGCAGATGGTGACTGCAGCCATGATATTAAAAGACACTTACTCCTTGGAAGAAAAGTTATGACCAACTTAGATAGCATATTCAAAAGCAGAGACATTACTTTGCCGACTAAAGTCCGTCTAGTCAAGGCTATGGTTTTCCAGTAGTCATGTATGGATGTGAGAGTTGGACTGTGAAGAAGGCTGAGCGCCGAAGAATTGATGCTTTTGAATTGTGGTGTTGGAGAAGACTCTTGAGAGTCCCTTGGACTGCAAGGAGATCCAACCAGTCCATTCTAAAGGAGATCGGCCCTGAGATTTCTTTGGAAGGAATGATGCTAAAGCTGAAACTCCAGTATTTCGGCCACCTCATGCAAAGAGTTGACTCATTGGAAAAGACTCAGATGCTGGGAGGGATTGGGGACAGGAGGAAAAGGGGACGACAGAGGATGAGATGGCTGGATGGCATCACTGACTCAATGGATGTGAGTCTGAGTGAACTCCAAGAGCTAGTGATGGACAGGGAGGCCTGGTGTGCTGCGATTCATGGGGTCACAAAGAGTCGCACACAACTGAGCAACTGAACTGAACTGAAGTGAAATGACAAAAGAGAAAGTTAATGGCACATTTTAAAATGGGGTAAACTGCATATATTTATTAATAAAAATACTTTTTTTATTGAGGCATCTACTTTTAAATCCATGTACTGATTAGAGAAAAATAATGTACTAAAAGCTGGTATCCAACATTATCCTTGAAATAAACTTGATCTCTCTGGAGATTATCAGGTGAATAAGTAAGATATATGATATATATGTGATATACCTAGTATAAAAATTATTTGCATATGAAAAGTAATTCTGATGCAAAACTTGACATCAGAATTCCCAATATATATATAAGGGAAAATGGAATTATAAATGTATAGAGCACTATAAATTCTTATTATTAAAAGAAAAATTATCAGTTCAGTTCAGTTGCTCAGTTGTGTCCGACTCTTGATGACCCCATGGACTGCAGCACTCTAGACTTCTCTGTTCATCACTAACTCCTGGAGCTTACTCAAACCCATGTCCATCGAGTTGGTGATGCCTTCCAACCATCTCATCCTCTGTCGTCTCCTTCTCCTCCCACCTTAAATCTTTCCCAGCATCAGGGTCTTTTCAGATGAGTCAGTTCTTGCATCATGTAGCCAAATATTGGAATTTCAGCTTGAGCATCAGTCTTTACAATGAATATTCAGGACCATCTCCTTTAGGATGTACTGGTTGGATCTCCTTGCAGTCCAAGTGACTCTTAAGAGTCTTCTCCAACACCACAGTTCAAAAGCATCAATTCTTCAGTGCTCAACTTTCCTTATAGTCCAACTCTCACACCCATACATGACTACTGGAAAAACCATGCTGTGACTAGATGAACTTCTGTCAGCAAAGTAATATCTCTGTCTTTTAATATGCTCTCTAGGTTGGTCATAGCTTTTCTTCCATCAGTGCCTTTTAATTTCATGGCTGCAGTCAGCATCTGCAGTGATTTTTTGGAGACCCCTAAAATTAAAGTCTCTCACTGTTTCCATAATTTCCCCATCTATTTCCCATGAAGTGATGGGGTCAGATGCCACAATCTTAGTTTTCTGAATGTTGATTTTTAAGCCAACTTTTTGGTTTAAAAAGAGGTAAAACTCACCTCTTTTACTTTCATCAAGAAGCACTTTAGTTCTTCTTTGCTTTCTGCCATAATGGTGGTGTCATCTGCATATCTGAGGTTATTGATATTTCTTCCAGCAATCTTGATTCCAACTTGTACTTCATCCAGCCTGGCATTTTGCATGATATATTCTGCATATAAGTTAAATAAGCAGGGTGACAATATACAGCCTTGATGTACTCCTTTCCAAATTTGCAACCAGTCTGTTGTTCCATGTCCAATTCTAATTGTTGCTTCCTGACCTGCATACAGATTTCTCAAGAGGCAGATCAGGTCATCTGGTATTCCCATCTCTTTAACAATTTTCCATAGATTGTAAATTATGGAGAATTTTTTAAAATAAAAAATGTTTCAACTAGACTGAGTGTGCAAGTGGTGATATGATTTATTTGCAAAATGGTTCTATGTATGCTCATCCGCAGTGTAATTTGTCTGCTCCTATCATTAATGGTAGAGAGAGTTTCTTCAACCTGGAGTCTGAACTGGCCTTTTGTCTTATTTAATTAACAGAATATGGAAGTGAGAGATCTTGCAAGTCTAAAGCTTAGGCCTCAAGAAGCTCCATGGCCTCTACTTTTCCCTTGGGAACTCAGTCTCGAAGTCCATATGAGAAACTGTGACTGAACTTTCTGGAGGACAGGAGGATCATGAGAAGTAAGGTTCCCAAGCTGAGACAGTGCCACTTTTAGGCATGAGAGTGAGACAACCCTAGACCATCAAGCTCAAGGCACCACACGAATGCAACCTCACAAGAGTAGTGCCTGGCTATCTCAAGTTCAAATTGCCAATGCACTGAATTAGAGGCAATTATAAACAGTGGTTGTTTTAACCTAATAAGTTTGAAGAAAGTTTGTTATACCACAGTAGGTAAATACAGAGGATTTCCTGAAAAAGTAATTAAAGTCTGCTAAACTTGGAAATGCTGTGACAAAGTAGACTTAAAAGTACTAAGGACAGAAAGGAGAGCAAGCCTTTCAAAGATGCTGTGTGTTGTTTCAAAAATGCTTTGAAGCTGCAAGCATTTTATTTCTGGAGGAAAGTCAGGTATATGAAGACACATGGCCTCAGAGTTTGACAGACTTTATATATTTTGTAGAATTTGAGATCTTATAGAGAAGCCAATGAGCACTATTGAAATGTTTTAAAGCATGAGCAAGAACTTACTTTATCTGTTTAACCAGGTCACTCCTTCAATCAAATCTACATACACACGTTGAGAAATAATGTTGGCCAGTGGGCCAAATATTTCAGTAGTTTAGCAGGAGATGATGAAGAATTAAAGTAGTGGTTAATAAAAATAAGCTTTTGAAAGAGAAGATAAATTTTAAAATTTTAACTAAATACTAGTTCACTTGGTGTTAAAGACATTTCATATGTGAAAAATAATTATAATTTTTGGGTTGTATAAAATTGCAATACATTCTTATTTCAAAATACTGTATTACATAGAAGACCAGAGGCCATATCACATATCTTGAAATAAATAAAGTAATAAAGCAAGATTAACAGTGGCACATTGGCTATATTTTTTAAATACAAATAATTCAGTGAAAAAAGAAATATATTACATCAAAACTAATAATCTGAATTTAATAATTTCTTATTGAAATTGAAACATTCTCTAAACTTTGTAGTTTCATGAAGAACAATGTTACAGCATAAGAATAAAGAAATAAAAAATCACTGAAAACAACATGTGATCATTCTCCAAAATGGGAAAAAGTACCATCAGTGTAGTTCCTTTCAGTTCAGTTGCTCAGTCGTGTCCAACTCTTTGTGACCCCATGAACTGCAGTACTCCAGGCCCCCCTGTCCATCATGAACTCCCAGAGTTCACTCAGACTCACATCCATTGAGTCAGTGATGCCATCCAGCCATCTCACCCTCTGTCGTCCCTTTCTCCTCCTGCCCCCAATCACCAGCATCAGAGTCTTTTTCCCATGAGTCAATTCTTCACATGAGGTGGCCAAAGCACTGGAGTTTCAGCTTTAGCATCATTCTTTCTAATAATTTCTAATAAGTGTTCTAGAATGCATCATCTTCCCCATTGTCTTACATTCAATGAGTAAGATCAAGGAACAAAAATAATTATTCTCCAAAAGTAGGTTTTTATTCTGTCTTCAGTTGCTGTCAGAATATTTGAAAGTTCTGAGTGTGACTAATGTCTCTTGTACAGTTTATTACGTGAATCTCTGAACAAACACCCTTCTTTATTCACTTTTAAACAAGTAGAAACTGATTATGAATAAAAACTTTTTAAAAGTGTGAAGTCTGTTATCTCTTAGCAATGAGGTCTGTCATAATATTGAATTTGAAAACATAATAAAACCTCAGAATGAGTTTTCTTTAAATAATAAATTTTTTTTTCTCTATCCTAGTTTCACAGGTTGGCTATGTGAACTTGACAGAAAATGATTTATATATTGAGAATATTGTTTATTAAAGATCTAGATAAAGGGAAACTCTTGCCAAAAACAAAAGAACACCAACAAAAAGTTCACAGGTATAAATTATATCTATTTCTTCTATTTCAAACACTTTTATCAGAATTCCTGATAAAAGAGAATGAGATCTGTTTCTCATTTGCATATAAACAGTCACTATAACAAAGTGACCTTTAACACAGAATTAAGATTTCAGAATATCTGCATTCATTTCTTGACTCCAACTTAGTAAGACATTCAGCGTGTCACCTAATCATCTTAATTGTAAGCTTCCCTGGAGGTAAACATATATGTAGGTAAACCTACATATATGATATGCTTTCACAGACAGGAAAAAACATAAATTTCCTTCAGGGAACAATTGCATGCTGATGCTGCCCTAGTAACTGAAAGCCAAATTATGTATTCAATGTTATCTGTGTGAGGGCAACACCTGAATGTATTATCAGCCAGTAAACCTTTTTTTATCATACTTGCTCAGATTATCTAACCACATTCATAAAAAGTATTGAGATAAATAGACGTTAGGAAATAAAGATAGCTAAATGGAATGAAGCATTGACTTTAGATCCAGACCAGTCTACTGAAGTTATGAAAGAAGTTTCCATATACATACAAAAACAAGGATTGTATACTTTTGTATGTGTATGCAGAGAAAGAAAATTGTTACAAAGAACCTCAGTTTTACATAATTAAGCTTTGTGACTTAAGGACAGAATATTTAGAATGTTGTCTCTTTATTCATTGTTTTCCTAATAACTGACACAAGATCTGATCTCTATCTGCAAACACATACACGCACACATACGCGCCATCTTTACAACAAACTGTGGAAAATTCTTTAAGAGATGGGAATACCAGACCACCTGACCTGCCTCTTGAGAAATCTGTATGCAGGTCAGGAAGCAAGAGTTAGAATGGACATGGAACAGACTGGTTCCAAATAGGGAAAGGAGTATATCAAGGATGTATATTGTCAGCCTGCTTGTTTAACCTATATGCAGAGTACATCATGAGAAATGTAGGGCTGGATGAAGGAAAAGCTGGAATCAAGATTGCCGAGATAAATATCAATAACCTCAGATATGCAAATGACACCACCGTTATGGCAGAAAGCAAAAAGAACTAAAGAGCCTCTTGATGAAAGTGAAAGAAGAGAGTGAGAACGTTGGCTCAAAACTCAACATTCAGGAAACTAAGATCATTGTATCCAGTCCCATGACTTCATGGCAAATAGATGGGGAAACAGTGGAAAGAATGAGAGATTTTATTTTGGGGGGCTCCAAAGTCACTGCCAGCAGGAAATTAAGACTTCCCTGGTGGATCAGATGGTAAAGTGTCTGCCTACAGTGCGGGAGACCCGGGTTCAATCCCTGGATCTGGAAGATCTCCTGGAGAAGGAAATGGCAACCCACTCCAGTACTCTTGCCTGGAAAATCTCATGGACAGAGGAGCCTGGTAGGCTACAGTCCATGGGGTCACAAAGAGTCGGACATGACTGAGCAACATCACTTTCTAAAATCACTGCAGATGGTGACTGTAGCCATGAAATTAGACGGTTGCTCCTTGGAAGAAAAGTTATGACCAACCTAGACAGCATATTAAAAAGCAGAGACATTACTTTGCCAACAAAGGTCCATTTATTCAAAGCTATGGGTTTTCCTGTAGTCATGTATGGATGTGAGAGTTGGACTATAAAGAAAGCTGTGTGCCAAAGAATTGATGTTTTTGAATTGTGGTGCTGGAGAAGACTCCTGAGAGTCCCTTGGCTGCAAGGAGATCCAATCAGTCCATCCTAAAGGAAATCAGTCCTGAATATTCCTTGGAAGGACTGATGCTGAAGCTGAAAATCCAATGCTTTGGCCACCTGATGTGAAGAACTATCTCCCTGGAAAAGACCCTGATGCTGGGAGAGATTGAAGGCAGGAGGAAAAGGAGTCGCCAGAGGATAAGACTGTTGGATGGCATCACCAACTCCATGGACATGAGCTTGAATAAACTCCAGAAATTGGTGATGGACACAGAGGCCTGGCATGCTGCATTCCATGGGGTCACAATGAGTCGGACACGACTGAGCAACTGAACTGAAAGACTGTAGGCATGAGGCTACCTTTCCAACATTCCCAACATTATAAAAAAATAATGTAACAAATATAAATTATATGTTCTTTAAGATTGATCTATTTTTCATAAGACATAACGTGCAAAAAGGAAACCTAAAAATATTTCTTAATTTCAGCCCATATCATTTTTGTCTTCTTTTTTATTCAATGTTCTTTATTTATTTTGTTTTTTTTTCAATGTGATTAATGAGGAAAAAATAAAAGGTTTTTCCAATTCAAAGAAGTTTCTAGGCATTTAGATGGACTTAATTTAATCCTCTTGATTCAAGGCAATGAAGAAAGATTCTATCACAAAATAAAGATTCTTGAGTAACTGATTTTATTTTTCTTTTTTCTTTCCCCTTCTTTCTTTTCTTTTTCTCATCTGTCATGGTAAGCATCTTCTTAAGTCAACTTGAGATGTTAGCAACAAAGAAAGATCTTTCATTTATGGAAAAATAAAATGGAAAATGACCATCTGTTCAAACTTCTGTAATCAGACCTGGCCCTTACTTGTGTCTGTACCATATTTTCAGAATTGCAGACGGAAGAAGTGACTTTCAGAAAAATGCTTTTGTTTATCTAACCCATAACAATTAAGAAATACACAAAACTAATTTGAGAATAATAATTAATGAAAAAATTTTGGTTTAACTAACTTTTATGATTCATATTCATAATCTTTAAATTAGTATTCTTTATGAGAGAAGTCATTTTAACATCATTTACTCTATCTCTAAGATGTTTACTTTTACTATTCAGCCTAGTAAGGATGGGAAATAATTTAGGATTTACTATTAACTTTTCAGTAATTCAGAACCTTTAGGTTTATAGGTAAGACTATAAAAGATAATTTGTGGGTTGTAATCTTCTAAAAAAATTGGCAATTTCTTTTTTTAAAATAAAAATGAATTTTTATTTAACATATAAAATTCAATTATATATAAAAATTATATAAACCACTAAATAAAATTTAAAATGTAAAGTCTCTTTTAAAAGGATGTAAACAGTTTTGAGAACATTCCAAATTTTAAGAGCAAGCTATATAAGTCTAATAAAGTAAAATATACTGAAAAAACAAAGGCTAGAGTAAATTTGTCCATCTATTCCTCATATTTTTTAATTAATTAGAATTCTGTTCTGGGGCATTGATTGTGTCTTGATCCAGAATTAAAGAGAAAATGTTAAGAATATCACTTCTTTTATTTTTCAACTGGAAGTTTGTACCTCAATCTCTATTGAATATGAAAATATATAATAGGGCATACAGTAGATAATGATGTAATGTCTTTGTACGGTGACAGATTATTGTGGTGATCATTTTGGAATAAATATAAATATCAAATCACTATCTTGTGTAATAGAAACTAATAAACTGTTGTAGGTGAGTGAGATATCAAAAACAAACTCATAGAATAAGAGATCAGATTTCTGATTATCAGAGGGAGGGGGTTAGGGTGAGGGAGAAGTGGATGAAGGCAGTTAAAAGATATAAGTGGCCACTTGTAAGATTAATATAAAATATAATTAGATTATATTTAATGATAAACATAATTAACACAGCTTTATATTATATTTGAAAGCTATTAAGAGAGTAAATTGTAGGAATTATCACAAGGAAAATTTATCCTATTTCTTTAATCTTGTACCTATATGAGATAATGGATGTTCAACAAACATTGTGGCAATCATTGCATGATGTATATAAGTCAAATCGTTATGTGGTACACCTTAAACTTATACATGTTTTATGTCAACTATATCTCAATAAAGATAGAAACAAACAAAAACAGACAAATATTCCATTAGAGAATGGGATATTATATAGGCTTAAAAAAGAACTCTGACACAGACTACAATATGAGCATACTCTTACACATAAGTGAATTAAGCATGTCACAAAAGGACAATTATAACTAAACTTACATGAGGTAACTGGAATTGTCATCTCACAGACAGAATACAGAGTGATGACTGTCCAGGGATGGAGTGGAGGGAGATAGGGAGTTTTCATTTAATGGGTTGCTGTTGTTCAGTCAATAAGTTCTGTCCAACCCTTTGTGACCTCATGGACTGCAGCATGCCTGCTTCCCTGTCCTTCACCATATCTCTGAGTTTGCTCAAATTCATGTCCACTGAGTTGGTGATGCTCTCTAACCATCTCACAAGTTTATTTGTTTTTTATATCTTTGGCATTCAGACTTCATTATGGTAAGATTTTCACATTCATACATGACTACTGAAAAAAACCGTAGCTTTGACTATAAAAACCTTTGTCAGGAAAGAGAGCTCTTTGCTTTTTAATAAGCTGTCTAGGTTTGACATAGCTTATGGTTTCAACTTGGAAGATAAAAAGTTCTGGTGATGACTTTTGGTAGATTGTGCAACAAAGTGAATGTGTTTGCTATCACAGTAATGTATACTTAAAAATGGACAAATATGTAAATTCTATGTTACATTTTCCCACACAAACACAAAATTATGTTCCAAATACTGTGTGACTATATATTTATATTAATGAAAGTTAATATTATCATCCAAGTGTTTTAATCCAGAAATACTTTTAATCAAAAATAAAGTAAAATAAAAAAGAAATTTTCTGAAAACAAAATTAAATTTAAAAATTATACATTAGGAAGAGGTGGCAAGAATAGAACTATACAAAATAGATCTTAATCACCCGGATAACCACAACGGTGTGATCATTCTCCTAGACCCAGACATCCTAGAATGTGAATTCAAGTGGCCCTCAGGAAGCATCACAATGAACAAAGCTAGTGGAGGTGATGGAATTCCAGTTAAGCTATTTCAAATTCTAAAAGACAATGCTGTGCAAGTGCTGCACTCTATATGCCAGCAAATTTGGAAAACACAGCAGTGGTCACAGGACTGGAAAAGTCAGTTTTCATATCAATCCCACAGAAGGGCAGTGCCAAAGAATGTTCAAACAACTGCACCACTGCACTCATTTCACATACTAGCAAAGTAATGCTTAAAATCCTTCAAGCTAGGCTTCAACAGTATGTGAACCGAGAACTTCCAGTTGTTCAAGTTGGATTTAGAAAAGGCAGAGGATTCAGATATCAAATTGTCAACATCCATTGACTATAGAAAAAGCTAGAGAATTCCAGAAAAAACATCTAATTCTGCTTCATTGACTACACTAAAGCCTTTGACTGTGGATCACAACTCTGGAAAATTCTTAAAGAGATGGGAATACCAGACCACCTTACCAGCCTTCTGCAAAACCTGTATGCAGGTCAGGAAGCAAGAGAACTGGATATGGAACAATGGACTGGTTCAAAATTGGGAAAGGAGTATGCCAGGGCTATATATTGTCACCCTGCTTATTTAACTTATATGAAGAGTACATCATGTGAAATGTTGGGCTGGATGGAATACAAGCTGGAATCAAGATTGTGGGGAGGAATATCAATAATCTCATATATACAGATGACACCACCCTTATGACAGACAGCAAAGAGGATTTAAAGAGCCTTGATGAAGGTGAAAGAGAATAGTGAAAAAGCTGGCTAGAAGCCCAGCATTCATAAAACGAACATCATGGCCTCTGATCCCATCACTTCATGGCAAACAGATGGGGAAACAATGGAAACAGTGAAAGACTTTATTTTCTTAGGCTCCAAAATCACTGTGGACAGTGACTGTAATCATGAAAATAAAAGATATATTCCTCTTGGAAGAAAAGCAGTGACAAACCTAGACAGTGTACTAAAAAGCAGAGACATTACTTTGCCTACAAAGGTCTGTATAGTCAAAGGTGTGGTTTTTCTAGTAGTCATGTATGGATGTGAGATTTGGACCATAAAGAAGGCTGAGCACCTAAGAACTGATGCCTTCAAACTATGGTGCTGGAGAAGACTCTTCAGAGTCCCTTGGACAGTAAGGCAATCAAACCAATCAACCCTGAATGTTCATTGGAAGAACTGACACTGAAGTTGAAGCTCCAATAATTTGACCACCTGATGGGAAGTGCCTATCACTGGAAAATATCCTGATGCTGGGAATGAAGGAATGCAACAGGAGAAGGGGACAGCAGAGGGTGAGGTGGTTGGATGGCATCACTGACTCAATGGACATGAGTTTTAGCAAACTCTGGGTGATGGTGAGGACAGGGAAGCCTGGCATTCTGCAGACCATGGGGCTGCAAAGATTTGGACATGACGGAGTGACTGAACAAATGAAAAAAACAAAAAAGTAAGAAAATCACCTCTGTATTATGTCACTAAGGCAGTCATCAATCAAGGATAGTTGAGAGGAGTTAAAATGAGCTAAAAGTAAAATTTTATTTTTGCTATGGAATTCCAGCTGAGGTATTTCAAATTGTAAAAGATGATGTGAAAGTGCTGCACTCAATATGCCAGCAAATCTGGAAAAAACTCAGCAGGGGTCACAAGACTGGAAAACACCAGTTTTCATCCAAAAACAAAGAAGGGCAGTGCCAAAGAATGTTCGAATTACTGCTCAACTGCACTCATTTCACAAACAAATATTGTAAATGTGTCACATTTTCTCAAGGCCTGTTATTGATACATCCATTGAGCATTTTCCAATTGCCATTGCTGCTGCTGCTGCTTCTAAGTCACTTCAGTCGTATCTGACTCTGTGTGACCCCATAGACGGCAGCCCACCAGCCTCCGCCATCTCTGGGATTCTCCAGGCAAGAACACTGGAGTGGGTTGCCATTTCTTTCTCTAATGCATGAAAGTGAAAAGTGAAAGTGAAGTCGCTCAGTTGTGTCTGACTCTTCGTGACCCCATGGACTGGAGCCTACCAGGCTCCTATGCCCATGGGAGTTTCCAGGCAAGAGGACTGGAGTGGGGTGCCATTGCCTTCTCTGTCCAATTCCCACATGAAATGTTTAAATGACGATGATTTATAGAATTTTTGTTCGTTTGTTTAATCAGCCCTACTTAGTGTAATATTTTATTTAATCCTAGATTTTTCTTAGACAGTGACACAGCTTCACAATGCCAAATGACACTTCTAATAGAAAGTAATTTCAATTACTTCCTGGTTTGTATACTGTCAAATACCATTATTAGCCCTTTATTAAATTTGTGTGTAGCTAGTCATTTTATTTATAATATATTGGCATAAAATTTTATTTGTAACACATGATTTTCCTTTAGAAAGAAATACGATTTTTGCTTCATATGCAACTACTTTCTATTGCTGTTTAGTCACTAAATTGTGTCCAACTTTTTTGCAAACCTATGGACTGTAGCCTATCTGGCTCCTCTGTCCATGGAATTTTCTAGGCAAGAATATTGGAGTGGGTTGCCATTTCCTCCTCCACGGTTCTTCCCAACCCAAGGATAAAATCCATGTCACTTGCATTCAAGGTGGATTCTTTTACCATTGTGCTACTGGGAAAGCCCTATTCCATATTACCATATTCAGTTATTCTTTGCAAGAAAATGGAAGCTTTAATTCTAGAATCTCCTTTGTGTTTTTGGATTTCATTTTGATACACTGATTGTGAAGAAAGCTTCGTGACATAACATAGTAGTGGATGTGATGAAAAGTGGTCTGCCCTGAGGTGTATTTTATAGGTAGAACTAACAGGACTTGTTAATAGTCTGCAGGGGTCTACAGATATTGCAACAAGTTCCTGCTTTCTATTATTTTGGCTATATAACCAGACACGACCTTGCTGGATCATATGGAAATTCTATATTTAATTTTTTGAAGATTTTTCACATTGTCTTCCATAACATCCCCAGAAGTAGTGCACAGGATTGCAATTACCCCACATCTGTGCCAACACAGTTTTGTGTTTTTTTTTTTTTTTAATAAATAATGGTCATCCTAATGGAAATTAAATGGTATATTCTTGTGGTTTTGATCTGCATTTCTCACATGATTAGTGGAGTTAGTATTAATATACACATGGCTGCTGCTGCTGCTAAGTCACTTCAGTTGTGTCTGACTCTGTGTGACCCCATAGATGGAAGCCCACCAGGCTCCCCCATCCCTGGGATTCTCCAGGCAAGAACACTGGAGTGGGTTGCCATTTCCTTCTCCAATACACATGGCTACATGTATATATTTCACTGAAGAAGTTTTTATTCAAGTCTTTGCTGTTTTAAAAATTTTTTTTTATTGTTGAGTTGTAGGAGTTATTTATGCATTTGGATATTAGTCCCATATAGATATACGACTTGGAAATATTTTCTCTTGTTCAGTAGGTTGCTTTTTCAACCTGTTGAATGTATCCTTTGATGCAAAAGATTTTAAAATTTTGATTCACTCCCATTTATTGATCTTTGCCTTTATTGCCTATGTTTTGATGTCATACCCAAGAAACAGAGCCAAATTCCAACATAATGAAGCTATTCCCCTCCCCAATGTTGTCTTCTAGGAACTTTATATTGTTTTGAGTTAATTTTCATAACTGTTGTAAGGTAATCATTTTATATATGGCTCATTCTTTTACTTATGGCTATATCACTTTGGGGAGGGATAAAAAATGCTGAATGTCAGACTCTCCCTGAGAAATTCTATAACTCTTGACTGAAGCTGAGTGGAGGGGAAGCTATATCTTCCGATGGCCATACTTGCCAGAATGTAGTGAGTTTTGGTCTCTCAAAGGCCATCCTGATTTGTTCATAAAGGAGAAACTCATTAACAACTTCACTGTTCATTTTGCTTCCAGTAGAATTATTTTTACAACATTGATTGTAGAAACAGCAGGTAAAATCTTTATCACATATTTAATAATCATATTAATAATAATTTATAATAACAGTATAAATGTTTACATACTGCTTATAAAATATAAGATACAGCACTATAGCTACCAATTTATTAACACATTCTGTCCTTAGAACAGTTCTATGATATAAGAATGGTTATTATCCCTAAATTATATTAAAAAACACTGAGGTAGATATTTAAATAATTTACTCAAGGCCTTGCAAATATTAGGTCAGACAGGAATTTTGTACATGCAGTCTGTCTCCAAAAGCAGTGATACCAATCACCACAATGTTCCTTCTGTAAAAATGAACATTTCATGAGAATTTACTCTATGTCCAGTACTGTTCTAGGGACTTTACTTCATATTATTTTATTTAACTTCCACAACATTTTTCAAAGCGACATAGGTATTATTATCTTCAAATATAGAAGAAAAAATGTATATAATCTTGACATATGGTTAGTATACAGTTATACATTTTATTCACTAAGCTGATGGACTTTAATCTTATATTATTGTTCTTTGTGCTAAATGAAGCTACCCTTCTCTGGGAAGAATTTTCATATCTAAAAGGCTTGCACGAGAACTGAAGTAAAAAAAGCAGGGATTTGTCCTATATGCACATAGACAAGTAACTGTGATCCTAGAAGTAAAAAAGAAAAAGTGATAGTCACTCAGTCATGTCCAAATGACTCTGCAATGCATGGAAAGTAGCCTGCCAGGCTCCTCTGTCCATGGAACTCTCAGGCAAGAATATTAGAATGGGCAGACATTCCTTTCTCCATGGAACTCTTCAGGCAAGAATATTAGCCTGTGATCTAGAAGATCTAGAAGAGTGAGGCTTTATAAAGCAAGCCTTTATTTTAGGAGCAAATAAGATGGTAAGCAGCAGGTACTGATGACATGCTCTGATTTCTGTATCATTACTGTATCATGACGAACAATTATGGCATCCACTATGCATGCATTCAGATCAATTAGATCATTATCACAATACCCAAGGCAGAGTTTGACAGAAATGAAATCAATATTTTTTTTCAAAGGGACACAGAGGAGTGACTGATTCAAGAAAAAAAAATCAAATCAGTATGCTTTAGTGAAGAATTGCAGGTACATAGGATAAGGGAGAAGTAAATATGAAGCCTGTGACAACACACGATAAGTGATTTTTTTTCATTCCTGAGACAGAAAACAATAGAAGGGGTGCTTTTTGAAAAGAAAATGAGAAAAAAAAATCACTCAAATTACTGGGTACATACTAGGCAACAATAGAAATTACTTTTTATAGTTTCATATAAGTTTTTTTTTTAATGTTTGAAAGAAGAAAAATCAGATATTTAAAATCTTAAAAGAATTTCTAACTTCTGTAATAGGCAAGACCAAGTTCATAAGTTGTCTCCCAATGTATAAAAAAGATTTATGCTGCCTAAATATTTTATATTATTTTTTGGAATTCTTTGTCATAAACAAAATGTCTTATGACAACAAAACATTCTTGTTTATCCAACCTTCCATTTCATGCTTTTTGTTGTATTTTGGTTTACATACAAGTTATGACATATTCTATTCAGTCATTCTTCACATTTCCAGGATTTATTCCCTGAAAAGTATTTCATCAAACTATATTTATTTTCATTCACAATTATTTTTTCTTTTTCAACCTTGAAATTTATCTTTTACTTTATAACTCAGGTAATCCCCATTCTGTATTTGAAATTGTGGGAGAAGGCAATGGCAACCCACTCCAGTACTCTTGCTGGGAAGGTCCCATGGATGGAGGAGCCTGGTAGGCTGCAGTCCATGGGATTGCTAGGAGTCGGACACAACTTCACTTTCATTTTCATGCGTTGGAGAAGGAAATGGCAACCCACTCCAGTATTCTTGCCTGGAGAATCCCAGGGACGGGAGAGACCCCGTCTATGAGGTCGCACAGAGTCGGACACTATTGAAGCGCCTTAGCAGCAGCAGCATTGTTACAATCACATGTAAACTCAGACATCTATTTGATTTGTCAGACATTTCATAAGTTAGTACCTATTTGATTCATATGTTATGTCCACAATGCTCACCTTTTTGTTATTATCTAAAGTATTTTGTTAAATATGAATTTTATAACTAAGCTTCTGTTTTTCTAAAACAAAGACAGAAAAATGATTAAAAGTAACAGAGAGAGAAAGAGATAATTTATTGCATTGGCAGGCAAATAATCTTGAATGCATTTCCAAGGAAAACAATATATACACACATATATAAATATGCATATTTGTATTTTGTGTATGTGTACATGCATTGTTGTGTATGCTCAGTTGCTCAGCCGGGTCCAACTCTTTGTCACACCAGGGACCATAGACCACCAGGCTCTTCAGTCCATGGAATTTCCCAGCCAAGAATACTTGAGTGGGTTGCCGTTTCCTCCTCCAGGGGATCTTCCCGACCCAGGGACTGAACCCACGTCTCCTGTGTTTCCTGCATTGACAGGTGGATTCTTGACCACTGAGCCACCTGGGAAGTGCTAGTATGTAGAATACTCCTAATAAAGATGAATACTCCTTCAGCAAGGTTTGCAGTATTATCTTTAAATATATTCTTCCACTTTGACAAATCATGGTTATCATTTACGCTCTACAACTAAAATGTGTTAATACGATTGCTAATCATCAATCAATGGGAACAGAAGCCCATAAATATTTCTTCCTGTCAGGTGCTCAAGTGCACAGTTCTGAGAAGTGGTTTCCATCTACACCGAATGGTCTCAGGTAGGAACTGGCCTCACTTGATTAATCCCCAGTTGTCCAGCAACCCTGATAACATGCTCAACAACACAACTAATATTAGCTTCTCATTCTCTCACGCTCATACATCCCTCACTCCTATTCTCTGAGCTGAGTACAAGTCCTTAAGTCTTAGTTTCTAGTTTTGGCAGAATTCTAGACTAGGACTATAACATTGGGTGAGTGTTCACTGCATTGAAACTAAGTTAATTGGGAATCAGTTGTGATAAGAAGGTGTGAAATTTCAGAGATGAAAACTTTGTATAATGTCAAGGTTCAGGCTTCACCCATGGAGAAGGACACTAGCGTGGATACATGGAGAAATACGCTAGCATGGATACACAGGAACCAATGTTGCTGTGGCTCCTAAGTATATACAACATGAGGACATTGGCAAAAGTGACCAACCCTCTTTGCAGCCATTTTTCAATAGCTACATCAAAGCAAGCAAAGAGCAAAAACCGTTAAAAATAGCCTTCCTCTTAGTTTTCTTCAGTAAAAAAGGGAAAATAAGTATCTCTGAAATTCTGTGTGGTGTAGCATTCCAGTGATGTCTCACTTCAAGAATTAACCTTTTTCTGTTCTGAACATGTATGTTAGACTAAACAAGGCCCAAGAGCCATAGCATTAACAAAAACAAACAGGATAACCAACAGATTAATAACATTTACCCAGTTAGCCTCTATTCCAATGACCACCAAATCTAGTCGTTGTACAGGAAAACAATTTGAAGAGGTTCCAGAAACCAAAACCTGAATTTCCTGCAGCCAACAACTATTTACATAGCATTTACATTGTATTAGGCATCATAAGTAATCTAGAAATCATTTAAAGTAACAGGAGGAAATATGTAAGTTATATGTAAATATGGCATCATATTATATAAGCAATTTGAGCACCAACAAATTTTGGTATCTTTAGGGAGGTTCCTGGAATCAATTCACTATGAACATTGAGGGATGATTGTATAATATTTCTATAAAATTGAAAGCAAAAATATTTTATTTTACTATTTTTAACATTATGAATTAATCTATAGATTCAATAGATTATAAATTATTCATAAACAACTAATAAAAAATTTTAGAGAATAGCTTTAGTAGAATTTTATTTCCTTGTATAAGTGGGACAAGTTTAGAACTCTTTAATGAGTTTTTAATATCTTAGTATTTTAAATCAAGTGCTAAAGTTTATTTTCATTAACTAATTAAACTACATTTATTAAACATTCTAAAAGTGATGGTGGTAAGGAACTGAAGTCAATTCATTTATTTTGCATATACTAAATCATCAAATGCCCTGTATATTCCTTTTGTTTTTCTTCTGAACATTCAGTCTAATTCTACAGTCAAAACATAAGCTGACTTAATATCAAAATTAAAATATATATGTGAATATATACATATATGATAAGTATTCTCTGCTTGTGTTGAATTATTTGTAAAATTCCTTTATTTAGTTATTCCTGCAATTTGTTTTTTATTTCAGGGATTTCCTTGGGAGTACATATGCATTATAATCACACATGGTAAAAAACCATTCTTTAATGGAACAACAGACTGGTTCCAAATAAGAAAAGGAATACGTCAGGGCTGGATATTGTCACTCTGCTTATTAAACTTATATGCAGAGAACATCTTGAGAAACACTGGGCTGGAAGAAGCACAAGCTGGAATTAAGATTGGCAGGAGAAATATTGATAACCTCAGATATGCAGATGACACCACCTTTATGGCAGAAAGTGAAGAGGAACTAAAAAGCTTCTTGATGAAAGTGAAAGGGGAGAGTAAAAAGTTGGCTTAAAGCTCAACATTCAGCAAACTAAGGTCATGGCATCTGGTCCCATCACTTCATGGAAAATAGAACGGGAAACAGTGGAAACAGTGTCAGACTTTATTTTTTCCAAAATATTTAAATTTTCTAATTTTTTTTTTAAATTTATTTCTCCAAAATCACTGCAAGTGGTGATTGCAGTCATGAAATTAAAAGACGCTTAATCCTTGGAAGGAAAGTTATGACCAACGTAGATAGCATATTTAAAGGAAGAGACAATACTTTGCCAACAAAGGTCCATCTAGTCAAGGCTATGGTTTTTCCAGTGGTCATGTATGGATGTGAGAGATGGACTGTGAAGAAGGCTGAGTGCCGAAGAATTGATGCTTTTGAACTGTGGTGATGGAGAAGACTCTTGAGAGTCCCTTGGACTGCAAGAAGATCCAACCAGTCCATTCTAAAGGAAGTCAGTCCTGGGTGTTCTTTGGAAGGATGATGCTAAAGCTGAAACTCCAAATCTTTGGCCATCTCATGCAAAGAGCTGACACATTAGAAAAGACTCTGATGCAAGGAGGGATTGGAGGCAGGAGGAGAAAGGGACCACAGATGATGAGATGGCTGGATGGTATCACTGGCTCGATGGACATGAGTTTGGGTGAACTCCAGAGGTTGGTGATGGACAGGGAGGCCTGGTGTGCTGTGATTCATGGGGTCATAGAGTTGGACACGACTGAGAGACTGAAGTGAACTGAACTGAAAACAATAATTTACTAGAATTATACATTTAAAGGCAAGGATATTAGGTAATAGTAGACATTTCTTAGTAATAATATTTGAATTACTTTATGTTCAATTTAAAGAATAAAATTATTAATATAGATATACAACTGAGATTTACTCAATTTGAGTTAATAGAATCTATTATATATATGCATATGTATTCCATTTTATTTTTTCTCTAACCAGTCTTCTTTCTTCTCCAGTCTATTTTATGAAGACTTTTCACTGGCATGCAAATAAAAAACTGAACAAGACAAGCATGCTGTAAGATTGTAGTTTATTGAAAGCACCGTATTTACTGAGATTTAGGCTTGGCTTTTCTTAAGGAGAAAGAAAATAATTTGTGTACTATAACAATATTCTTGTCCATAAAAATCAACTGTATTTTTTCAGCTTTATAAGAACATAAGACACATAAGAATATATTTTAAATTTTTTAGAACAAATATTACACTTAGAACACAGTGATGATAGTCAAAGCAACAGCAACTAGAACACAGTGATGATAGTCAAAGCAACAGCAACTCTGAGCCCTAGTCTAATATCCACTTAGATTATCTCAAAGACCCACAATAAAGGAAAGAAGACCCACAATATCAGAAGGAAAGCTATGTCTATTTTGGGGCATAAGTTTTTAATATCATCACTACTATTCTAAATAGGATGTCTGGATTCAAGACAGTTGCAAGGCATATGAAAAGACAAGAAAATTGTCATCTGAAAAGCCAAAGGAATCATTATAATCATATTTAATTAAGACAAGAATATAGAAATTATCCAAAAACAGATGTAAAATAACTATCATTAATAATATGTTAATGCTGTACTGTAAAAGGTGATAAATATGCAAACTCAAATGTAAAATTTCACCAGAGAAATAAAAATTACAGTGAAGAATAAAATGGAAGTGCTAGCAATAATAACCAGAGTAAGAGAAATGAGGGCCTCTTTGCATGTGCTCATTTGAACTCTAAACACAGTTAAGAAAAGATTCAGTGAACTTGAAGATAAGTCAACAGAAATTGTGCAAACAGAAACACAAGGAGTAAAGTAGGCAAAATAGTACCAGAGAAGACTATCCAAAAGTCATGGGACATTGTCAATCCAAGTAATATATGTATTTTCTGAATCCCAGAAGTGTGAGGGAGAGAGAAAGAAGTAAAAGAGATATCTTAAGGAACAATGCCTACAATCTTCTAAAAGTTAATACACACATCAAAATACAAATCCAAAATCAGAGAAAACCAGTGAAATGAACACACAAACTGATATATTCATAAATTGAATGAATGAATAAATAAATATAAATAAAATGTCATAATAGCCAAAGTAAATAGCCCAAAATGTAAACCCATACTTTTAAAAATAAAAAGCGAATAAGAACACAAGGAGAAAAGGTAACTCTTTCTTATAGAAGAATTTTGGCTCACACATGTAGATGAAAAGAGAAAGCCTTCATCATAATAACTTAAGAATAATTGCTGTAGTCAAGATCCAGCTGTATGACAAATTTAGGGGATGAATATTTAAGTAGAACTAGAGTATTTGTATTATCTCAAAGTATCTATCCAAAACACTTAATAAATTCCAGGTGAAAATAGTAAGTTTATATCCTGGCAGATATCACCTTAAACAAATGATTGATATGAATATCAGCAGTAATATATATAGACATAATGCAGCCCCTGATAGGATGCAATAATGTAACACAACTGCCATAGGAAACTTCTTAATAAAGTATAGCCTTAATTTAATAATGAGAAAGTAATCAGCCAAATTCAAGTTGAGGGACATTTTCTCATAATAACTAGCCCATATTTGAAAGTTTCAAGACTATATAAGACAAGAGAAGACCAAAAGCTGGAAAGGCTGGAGGAGGCAAAAAGAGTGTGACACTGAACACAATGGGGGATTCTGGATTGGATTTTAGCCAGAAAAGGTTATTGATGGGGAAAAAAAAAAAAAAAAAAAACTGGCAAACTGTGAATAAATCCTCAGTTTAGTCTGCAGCATTATACCAAAGTAATTTCTTAATTTTGATAACTGACCTGTAGATAGGCAAGATGTTAACATAAAGGGAGTTGGTTTAAAGGTACCTGAAAACTCCTTGTACTATTTTTATAACCCTTTATAAGTTTAAAATTAATCTCAATATAAAAACTTAATGTGTATTTTTACATTTGTCAAAAATACATACATTTCAATGAGTAAATAGAACACTATATGAACACTGAGTGATAAAAATGATGACAACATCAACAATAATGAAATTTAATACTGAAACAAGTAGGAGTTTCTGGTAATAATTGGTTTTAAGAAATGAAAAAAAGTACTTATAATCATGGCTAAATATATTGAGTTTCGACTCTGCTAGACATGAAACTATCTCCTTAAAATAAGCTTTTCTTCCTTAAAAGGAAAATCTTTAATTGGGATAAGTAGGTGGCATTTACTTATCTACTGTGGGGCTGGAGCAGACTCAAGAGTTCCTTGGACTGCAAGGAGATCAAACCAATGAAGCCTAAAGGAAATCAGTACTGAATATTCATTGGAAGAACCGATGCTGAAACTGAAGCTCCAATATTTTGGCCACCTGTTGCGAAGACCTGACTCTTTGGAAAAGACTTTGAAGACAGGAAAGATTGAGGGCAAAAAGAGAAGGTGGTGACAGATGATGAGATAGTTAGTTAGATGGCATCACAGACTGAATGGACGTGAGTTGAGCAAACTCCAAGAGATAGTGAAGGACAGAGAAGCCTGGTGTTCTACAGTTCACGGGTTTGTAAAGAGAAGCACCTGACTGAGCTACTGAACAATAGAAGATAATATTTAATTGAGGATGATGCTATTTGGTGATAATTCCATAGGAGCCACACTTTCAACTATTAAGACAGACAGTAGAAGGTATTCAGGGGAACAAAAAATCTTAACACTGATTCACAGTGCAGGTAGAGATATATCACTTAGAATCAAAAATTACAGAAGCCAAAACAAAAACTACATAATACTGTATTTGAAGTGATGAAAAGCTGTGTACCTAGCTAAAGAAAAGGTGGGGAAATGCTTTTATCATGCAGGAAAACAGATATATTTACTTCTATAATTCAAGTAGAAAAGTGAATATGTGGGTAACCATTAAGATATACTAGGATGCTAAATCAATATTTCAAAATCAATTGCAATGTGAATTCTAAGTATCCAATTGTTTCATTGTTCTCAGAAAACAGATTATCACCTTTTGCTTATAAACACTGATGGATCAGTTTGCGTTCAACAAACACACGGAGTACAGATCAGTGCACTGTATAATGTGAAAAGTTAGAAGCATGACTTGACATAATGTAACAGAGATTTACAAGAAGAAAGTGTTGAGTGTGTTTACTGATACCTTATCAGAACTGATTTTTAAAAACAGACCTTCTCAGAACTGGACAATGTCTCTTATACTGAGATAACAAGTGAAATGTGCTTGTTTATAATAGCACAGCTGTTTGTTATTTCATGGAAATAAAAGTCTAGAAATACAAACTGCCTAGAAACAATGTGAGTCTATGTGAAACTTAAACTGGAAATAATGTGGCAAAATTTCAGATCTTTATTTTCTTTGGTGGAAAAACTACAGAGAGAAAATAAATCTAATTAAAATGAAAAAAAAATATAGCTGGCCTAGTAAATATTTCTATACCTTTTGAAATAACAAAAATACGATATTGGATTTATCTCTTATGAAAGTATCAAAAGCCAATCTGGAAAGATATCCTCAATTTGAAACTAGCAAAAGCCAAAAATGTGGAAATATGCCCTCAAAAACAAGGGCCCTTGAATGAGAGGAAAATTATGAGTATGAAGTTTCTGTATCAGGTGTTACCTGGCTTTTCTTCTATTGCCTTTATATGTCAGTGTGTATTTAAATAATGGTAAAAGAGATCAATTGGAATGAGTTGTTAGTTCTTTAAATGAATCATCTCAAATTTCATTCATTAAAATATTCCCAATATTTCAAACACCAGACACTTTGAAGACAATTAGTAACTATGAATCAAACTAATAAATGGTTGATTTCCCTTTTTTCTTTTTTTTTACTAAATTTATTTTATATTACCTTTACTTAACATATTAAAATATTGTTTTTAAATTCTCCCAAACTTCAGGGTTAATACTATTCAAAACTTCCTACTCTTGATACTAGTTTTATCTTTATCCTTAACTCCTTTTGTTAATGTTCTGTTTGTGGGAAACATGCTTTAAAAGGCTAATGCAAAGAAGAAACACAAAAATACAGTAAATATAAAGAGTTGATAGTGTTTGGTAAAGATTCCAAAATTCATTGGGCTTTAAGATATAAACTAACAGTTTTGCAAACATAATTAACATAAGTAGGACATTATCTATTATTTATGCAAATCTTCTGTAAGTATCACTAACAAGAATTTTATTATTTTCTAATATTTGCACTATACATTTGAGAACTATTAGTGGTTTACAATTAGGTGGCACCCGTATATACAATATGAGTCATACCTAGAAAAGAGTCTGTCTCTGAGGGGGGTTGAGTAGAGGGAAGGTGGATGGCATCTATCATTTTGAAATTAATCAATGATTCATGCCTTAAGCCCCAGAGAACGTGTTGGCTCAGACTCTGTAGGCAGGGAAAGCAAACCTGTTTCCAGAATAGGCATCCATTCATTCAAAGATGAGAATGGCTCGCTAGAGTCAAATTTTCCACCAAGTGGCTTTTGGTCCCTTTTTTGGGATAGTGCCATATATGACTAGTTAATCATTCAGAAGTAACATTTTTCAGTTCGCTAAGTTCAGTGTTTGACTCCTTGCTACCCCATGGATCGCAGAATGCAGGCTTCTCTGTCTTTTACTATCTCCTGAAATTTGCTCTAACTCACATCCATTGAGTTAGTGATGCCATCCAAGCATCTCATACTCTGTCATTACCTTCTCCTCTTGCCCTCAAATCTTTCCCAGCATCAGGGTCTTTTCCAATGAGTCAGTTCTTTGCATCAGGTGGCCAAAGTATTGGAGCTTCAACAAAGTATCAGCTTCAACATCAGCCCTTATTGAATATTCAGGGTTAATTTCCTTTAGGATTGACTGACTTGATCTGCTTACAATCCAAAGGACTCTCAAGAGTCTTCTCCAGCACCAGTTTGAAAACATCAGTTCTTCGGTGCTCAGTTAATGGTCCAACTCTCACATTTATACATGACTACTGGAAAAACTACAGTATTGACTATAAGGGCCTTTGTCAGCAAAATGATGTCTTTAGCTGGGTCAGATATTATAAGTAAGAGTCAGAGCTGCTGGATCCAAATGTAGGCTCGAACTTTGCCATTCATGTGAGAACTGACCAGTTTTGCTTAACTGATATCAAAGCTGGGCTAAAATCTACTGACAGCAAATGAGCTGCAACCTTGCACCAAGAACAATTTGGGACTCACCTGCAAATAGAAATGGCATACTCTTCATACACTAGGAAGGGAAGAGGCCAGTCTCAAATCCCTTTTCACCACTGATTTTCTCAGAACATCCTTTGTACCACTTATTTTAGTTGGGTGGTACAAGAAACAGGTCTCAAGGTGGGATTAGACACTCAAAAGGTTTAAGAGATTTATTGGGTAAATGCTTATAAGGGGAAAGGAGAGAGGGCTTAAGGAGGTTGGGAGACTTATGAGAGTATAATGAAGATCTGATCTTTGCGAAAGAGAGGGGAAAAAAGAAAAGAAGCTTCTAGACTGCAAAACTGGTAAGTCTTGGGGCAGGCCACCCCAAAATATGTTGAGGTGGCATATTGATTATTTTGGATTAAAGTTACTTAAGAAACAGCTTGTACCAAAACAAAACAAAACTCTGACCACCTCCCCTCCTTACTCTGTTCTCCTTGAAAGCAGGAAACAAACACCAGTGGGAAGGTGCCCTCCCTATGGGAGGTGGAGGGCTTCCTTATCATCAGAGAGAGGGGATTCAAGGCAAGAAAGCTGTATAAATGCATACTGTTAGTTCTTTATTAATTTAACTAATTAAGGACCCCCACATACATACCTTTTTCTCAAATCTTCACAAACAATTGATTCTTTGCCTAAAAAGATATATAAACAGCCTGCTTTAGTCACATCTTTGGTCCTATACCTATGGGGTCTCTGAAGGTACAAAATTAAATGTATTTATCTTTCTCCTAATTACTTGTTAATTTGATTGTTAGACCAGCCAAAAGAATCTGAAAGGATAGAAGAGAAATTCCTTCCTTATATAACACAATATGAAGAAAATTTGGCAAGGCTTATAAGGAGTTTCTGAGCAAAAATCAGAGGAATCCTACAGCTCACTGATGCAGGCCTATTACACCATCCTGTTGTGCAAGGTCACTGACTGGATCAATCTGGGAAGCATGTCCTAAGCTCCACTGCAGTGAAGAACTCAGATAGCAGCAGCAGGGCCCATTGATCCATATGTGTCCTCACAGTAGGATACACGAGACTGCAGCCGACTATCTCATCTGAAGCCCTCGGAACTGTTGATGGCAACCAGAAACAACAACAGCAGAAAAAATAAACATACATTAGGAAGCCTAAGAATCTTCAAAGCAAAAAGAACTTAAAAGGTCAAGATCCCAGAGAGAAGGAAAGCAGAGAGGAGAGAAAAAACTCTGATTCTGCCCTCAGGGAACCTCTTAAGTTTAAGCAGCTCTTTCATTCTCAGTGCACCTGAGAAGCAGCAGCTGGTCCAAGTCAGACAGGTGGAACAAAGGTGACAGCTCTGGCGAGTGGGGGATTCTGCATATCAGTGCCTGCCAAGAGATGTTTGTGACATAGGAAACCAGTGGTTAAAAGGGGATATTTTGAACAACTTCATGCCAAAAGTTTGAAAATGTAGATGATATATGGACAATCCTTAAAATAATGCATGTACTTATCTTTCTAAAACTGACACAAGTAGAAACTGAAAATCTGTATTCTCCTAAATATATATATATATATATATATATATAACATATTTCATCCTTAATTTAAAAATTTCCCGCAAATTTCAGAACCAGATGCCTTTCACTGGTGAAATTTTTCCTTATAATCTGTTTTAAGGAAAAGAAACTTTGAACTTTAAAATCCAGACATTTGTGCCAACTACAAAATAAATGACTGTTTCAGAACAATATTTGCCCTTAATGTTTAGGAAATCTGATTACTGATTACAGAGACTATGTATCTCAGGAAAAAGAATACACAAATATAACACTTCAAAGACCCATATGGCCCATGCTAGAGACTTATGAAAGAACAATAAGAATATTATAATCTATAAGGAATCTAGCTAAATTCAATTAAAAATAGATATCATATATATATGTATCAATTAAGAAAATGAATCTACAGTTAAAATCTTTCCTATAAATAAAACTGCAGACTGGATGGCTTCAACAATTAATTCTACCAACTATTTAAAGTAGAAATAATACCAGTTCTGCAAAAAATCTACCAGAAGGTAGATGGGGTAGAGCTATTTTCCAAATCTTTATACAAAAGTAATAATATTCTGATAACACACTGATAGAAAAACATATGAACAGAAAGACCTCATCAGGAAAAACAAAAACTACAGCACAATATTCCTGGTGATCATAATATGAATTAAAATATCATTTTATCCAAACACTAATCCATAATAGCCAAAATCTGGATTAAAGCAGTGTCTAACACAAAAAGATGAACTGCTGATACATGTAACAACATGGATGAATTCTCAAAAACATTAAGGTAAGTGAAAAAATTTATATACAAAAGACTGCAAATTGACTGACTGTATTTTTATTACATTCTGAGAAACACAAAACATTATGAAGTGAGATCAGATATGAAAGGACAGATTTGGAAGGGGAGACCTGACTGCAAAGAAGCAGGAGTGGACATTTTAACTTGATGGAAATTGTCCACTTATAGTGATGTGAAATTATTGTAATGGTTGTATGATTATACATAGTTTCAAAACTTTTTGAATGATACAAATTGATACATTTTGTATGGTTTTTTTTCTCCAAAATAAATATATTTTAAGCATGTATCTTAAAGATTTTGCTTGAACAATCTTTTATTTTTATACATAATATGACTTAAGAAAACACAACTCTGGGCACTCTTAATTAGCATCATAGATCAGGCTGCTTAATACAACTAGGACAGCAGTTTCTCCATTTCTCCAGACCTAGTGTATACTAGTCTGACATTCTAAAACTTCTCTAAAACAGTTTTTCAAGACATAGTGGGGGGCTTTTTTATTTCATTCATAGAAGAAACATGGTTCTTGCCTAAAGAAATAATGGTGAACAATTAGTCTAACTGATAAAACAAGGGACTTTCTAGAGACCATATTAAAGAACTGGAAAAGCTGATACAATTTAAATGATAACTAAGTAACATTATAGCCACTTTAAATGTATGTGTGTGTTTCATGGATGTATTAATAATATAATCAAATCTTTTTGTCATTTTCCTGAAAGCAAGTTAACTAATTTATGCTGATAGGATGCCAAAGCAAAGTCTGCAGTAAACAGATACTACAGACTTTGGTATTCTTTGGTGCTTTGGTATGCTTCCATATTTTATCATTGCAAATATGTTTTTGAACATTGTAAGAAAAATTTTAAATATATTGAAATTAGAATTTCTTATGTGGAAGAACAGTTTGGACTCAATAAGAAGAAAATTGACTATGAACCTTGAGCTGAAACTCATTATGCATTTGTATTTCTATTCTCAATGCAAGTGGTAAATTCCCTCTGCCTTCCTCACATAACAATTAGTGTTGTTATTTGCTGCTTTACCGCAATGCTATGTACACAAATGATCATCCAAACAAACCCTCTAACACTGCAAAAATGAGTGACTGTAGTAAAATGTAATTTATGGATTAAAATTTTCATTTTGTGTGCTCTACTGCTGAACATAGAAAGAATTCATCCTATTTATGATATTTAACTAACTGGTGAATGCAGTCCTTTGTTCCACTGAGATATCAAGCAGCTATCATGGTGAGCTGGAAAAAATCTAAGAACAGATACGATCTGAATGAATAAAGCATTAACATTCTTATGCATTCTTCTTTGCCAATACTGTGTATAAGGATTTAGAGTTTAAAAAAAAATAAAGAAAAAAAAATCCATTTGTCAATTTAAAAAGGATAAGATGGAATATACTGTTAATATCATACTGACATAATGAAAAGCCCTCAAAGATGTAAACACTAGGGAAATGAAAAGTCATATATGGTGTCCTTTAAATGTGCATTATAAGGATATGAAGATATAAAAGACATCATCATCATAAATCAAACAACCCATATGCTAAGTGAATGAAGAATAACACTGATAATATACTTGTGCAAAGGATTTAGCTGGTTAAAGAGTGTAGACAGAGAAATAGGAGCATTATTGACTATGCATTAAGTATAGTAGATTTTAATGTGTAAGCAGCATGGAATACTCTGCTTTACTCCCATAATAATAAGGATAGAACTGGGTCTCAGAATCCAACTATTGTGCTGATGACTGTAGAAAGGCAATGTTTAAATACACAGTGAAGCAGAACAGCTTTAAGTAAAGAAGGGACTAAAGGGAAAGAAGAGAAGGAGGAGGAAGAAGAAGAAGGAAAAGAAGAAAATTCACCAGGGGTATCCTATGTTACAATTAGTGGACATTTGCTACAGCCCTAATACAGCTGGTAATACCCAGGTCTGTTGATTTTACTGATGAATGAGAAAATAGAACTGTTTTGTATTTCCCTTCCTCTTTATCTCTCTTTTTCTCTATGTCTCACCTGCCTTACAAACCCTTATTATCACACAATGACTGCAAAAGTACCAGGCATCATGCCCTGACAAAAAAAATATTGAAAAGGGGCATTTTAAAATGCTCTTTTAAAGATCAAATGTTATTCCTGGAGTACGTAGGAAGGTTATTTTATCCTAGATTTTAAAAAGTTTTGAATGTCAAGTGCTTTGTCTTTAGAGTAAGAGCTAAATATTCACACATTTCAAAGAACTGAGATATCCACAAAACTAGAACAACAAAGTAGCAGTCATCAAGAAACATTTGTACTTAAATCATTGGTAGGGTTTCAGAAAGTCAAACATTCATAAAATATGTTCTAAATCATTTGCTGTACAAGAGAAGAAATATTTGTAAACTAGTTTTCTTCAAAAATAAGTATTATACAAAACCCACTAAATGCACCTGGAAAAATACTTCATTCCCAGTGGACATTGAGAAATGCAATTCACATTTACTATTTAGAACTCCTGGTAGCCCTATGTTAATATGCTAATTAATGTTAATGCAAATATGTTAGTGTTAATGCAAATGTTAATGTAAATATGTTAATACTTTCAATCCACAGGAATAGTGTATTTGTGTATGTGCTAATTGCTAATAAAATATTCCTTCAAATTATGAAATAATAGTCTTTGCTCTATGAATAAACCTATAAAATTTTGAAGTGAATATGAAATTTTCTTATAATGATGATGAGTCACTAAAATTGCATTACATTGCACCCCGCATTACATATTGGTGACAGTCATAACTAGATTGAAGATAATATATTAATAAATGGCCTAAAACCAAACGTCTATTCAAAGATGAGTAAAGAAATGTGGTACACATAATAAATGGCCTAAAACCAAATGTCTATTCAAAGATGAATGAATAAAGAAAATGTGGTACACATATACAATGGAATATTACTCGGTTATTTAAGAGAAGGAAATGATTCCATTTGCAGGCAACATGGATGTATCTGGAAATTAACATAATGAGTAAAGTAAGTCAGACAGAGATCAATATCATATGATACCGCTTACATGAGGACTCTTAACAACATATACAAATGAACTTATTTACAAACCAGAAATAGACTCACACAGAACAAACTTACCAGGATTTCTGGAATTAGAAACTTATTGGGTAGAATTATCCAGAAGGACATGACAGAAGAAAGGATAATTAATTTGTGATAGAACTAGAGAAATTATCCAAAATAAATAACAGAAAGAAACAATGTTGCAAATAAAAGGAACTGGAGCCTCAAGAACGAGTTAGACAGCATCATACAATCAAGTGTGGAAAAGGAATCATAGAATGAATAGATGGGACAGGAAAGGAAAAAAACAAAACAAAACACCTTGAAGATGTCACAGCTGAATATTTCCTAAATTCTTATGGGAAAAAAAATCTAGCTAGATGTTTTAAAAATACAAACAAACCCTAAAAAGGACACTGTAGTCAGGGAGTTCAAAGTCAGAAATGACAACTTGTGATAGCAGTAAAAGAAAAACAATATATACGTACAGATACATAAACAGTGAAACAACAATCCAATTAATGAGTGAATCAAAAAAGATGGAGGTTAGAAGGAGGCAGACATCTTTATTTATTTTAATTTATTTTAATTGGAGGCTAATTACTTTACAATATTGTATTGGTTTTGCCATACATTGACATGGTCCACCATGGGTGTACATGTGTTCCCCATCCTGAACCCACCTCCCATATCCCTCCCGATCCGATCCCTCTGGGTCATCCCAGTGCACCAGCCCTAAGTACCCTGTCTTTAAACTGAGGAAAGAAATAAAAACGTCAATCACAAATTCTAATTTCAGCGACAATATAACTCATGATTTAAGGTAAAATAAAGACCTTTTTTTGATAAAAAGTAAATCAAGAGAGTCTGTTACCAGAACTGAACTAAAAGAAAGCTAAAGGAAATTGTTTAACTGAAAGAGAAACTGTATCAGACTGCTTAAATCTCCAGAAAAGAACAAACAGCATAAGAAATGGTAAATCCATGGATAAATGCAGAAACATTTTTCTATATATAATTTCTTCCTATTTGTATAAAACAAATAATTGACTAAAACTAAAATTATAACACTGTCTTGTGAGCTTTATCATGTAAGCTTATGTATTACTTCTGATGATTATAATGTAAAAATAAATTATAGTTTTTCCAGTTTTTAAAATTGTAATCTAAACAGATTCAGAGCGAAAAATATTCATAAATACTCTTCAAATAATTTTATGGAATTTTCAATAAAAGTACTCAAAAACTAAATTATAAAGTGTATTTTTTATAGACCATACAATAGTGAGCTTTATTTATCCACTCTGACAGTCTCAGTCTTCAATCAGAATGTGTATTCCATCATTATAGGTATGTGATAACATGTACATGTGAGTGAAAGTCGCTCAGTCATGTCTGACTCTTTGCAACCCCACAGACTATATATAGTTCATCGAACTCTCCAGGTCAGAATACTAGAGTGGGTAGCCTTTCGCTTCTCCAGGGGATCACTCTGTGTGACCCTATAGACTATAGCTCGCCAGGCTCCTCTCCATGGGACTCTCCTGGCAAGAATACTGGAGTGGGTGGTTGCCATGCCCTTCTCCAGGGGATCTTCCCAACCCAGGCATCAAACCTGCTTCTCTACTTCTCCTGCATTGGCAGGTGGGCTCTTGACCTCTAGTGCACATGTACATGTATATGTGTAATTATTGATATGGTTGGGCCTTATGACTACTATGTTAGCTCTGTTTTCAAACTTCCTTATCTGTTTCCTTCTTTTACCGCTGTTTCTTTACCCTCCCTTCATAGTCTGGTTCTGATTATTTATGCATTTTCTTAAATATACTTTAATTTGCATGTTGTAGTCTGGTAGTGGTTATTCCAGGATTTATATCTTATGTCCCAGGAGATCTCAGATCTAAAGATATTCTGCCTACCAAAATATAATAAAAAGTTTTCTAATTTTGTTTCACATGCAAAATCATACCAATTTGAGAATGAGAGTCTCCTGAAATGTCTTCTTGCATCCAAATCACATACAAAATGCATATCCCAGGACAATATTTTCCAATCCTCATTCTGTACCCACAATATTTCCTGTATAATTATCCTTTTAGATATCACAGATGTGCTCAAATTATTTTCTCTCCCCTTTCACTTTACTTTTATCTATCTAAGTCCTCCCATATTTCCTGATTCTAATTCATAAAGCCACCAAACATTTTTGCACTTCAAGGATTCTCCTACACTGGATTACAGTGAAGGAAGAAAGAATAGAAAGGGGTAGACCCTGTTCCCATTAGTTGACAAATAAAGAGGAAAACAGCTAAAAAGAACTGTGCATTCACTATTTTGTATTCAGTTCTAGTAAATATTTTTATAAACATAATACAGAATAATTTTATATGTAGGTAGCTTCAGTTCTCATTTAACCTAAATTTTACCTCTATAAATGTTGTTTTTATATACCTGAGTTATTGTTGGCCATCTCATGCAAAGAGTTGACTCACTGGAAAAGACTCTGATACTGGGAGGGATTGGGGGCAGGAGGAGAAGGGGATGACTGAGGATGAGATGGCTGGATGGCATCACGGACTCGGATGTGAGTCTGAGTGAACTCCAGGGGAAGGTGATGGACAGGGAGGCCTGCTGTGGGGCGATTCGTGGGGTAGCAAAGAGTCGGACACGACTGAGCGACTGAACTGACTGAACTGATTGTTGCTATTGTCATGGTTATAATATGGTCATATTTCCAGGATGTTTCTATTTTTGGCCTCTTAATTATTATAGTTTCTTGTATTATAGTGATCTGACACATAGATATCTGCATACAGTTTTTGTTTTATATATGAGAATATTTACTTTTTTTTAGTTCTATTATAAAATTTCTATATATTGGTTCCTCTTTCCTATTCTTATACCTCATTATCTTTCTTATATTTTTATCCCTTTGTGCTTCTCTTATATATTCTGGGAATGCTATTCAAGTCTGTCCTACATATTATTGATTTTTCCACAAAATTACCTCTCTTCTACTGAAAGACTAGTTTTCTCAGTTCTGATGTTTCCACTGACCTCTACTATGTCTTATTTACTATGTTCACTAGCAAGCCTTCCTCATTACTTCCTTGTTTTGCTTCCTCAGCTTATTGTCTTTTTAGAGAGGTGAGTTATTTTATACCAATTTGAGAGTGAGAGTCTCCTGAAATGTCTTCTTGCATCCAAATGATTCTGTTTTAGGAGTATCTGCTTCTTCTGGGTTTCTTAGATTTATTTGGCCTTGTCTTCTATGTATTGTTTTTTTAATTAGCTTTCTTCTAACCTCATTACAAATTCTGTGAAATGGTGATATATTTCTAAATAATTAAACCACTTTTCTTGCTGAATTATAGAACATTAATTCAGGACAATGATATAAGGCCATGATTACAAAAATAGACAACTGTGTGCAAGATGTGGGAAAGGAAAAGTCTACTAAACTTTTCATATTATAAAATTTATATTGTATGTGATTTGGACATTTAAATCAATGCAGGAAGAGCAGTTCAGTGCAATGCTGCCTGGTATATTCTTTACACTCTCACCTGGACAGTAGATTTGAATATTTTCTAGACTAATACCTATTATATAGCAGTTCCCCCTCACTGTTTCATTCACCTGTGTCTGGTTTTTGTCCCTACCTCATGGATCTTTTTTACTTTACATGAACAAACAGTTCTTCTATTGCTCTTGAATTATTCTTTTTCTATAATCCTTACACCATAGGTCATCTGCAATTTCTTTCCCTCAAAATATCCACATGCCCTACATGCATTGCAGTAGGGCATGTGGATATTGTAAGTTCCTATGTAATGCATAGTGTTTTAATCAGTGTTTTATTAACTGATTAAGCAAACTTATTTTATTTCAATATTTTGATTGTCAAATATTATAGAAGACTCCAAGGTGGTGGGAAAGCAGGTCTCTCCATTCCAGGGTAATGAAGGAGACTAAATTTTCTATACAAAACTAGACCGGATTTGAGAGTCAGGGACCAGATGGTAGGACAGCCATGAAGTACCTTCTTACCTATTTAATACGGTTTCTCTTTCATAGCGTAAAGCATGGATATGCCAAAAGCAAATGCCTAGGTTGATTTTATCTCCATCTCATTCCATCTGCTTTTTAATTAGTGTCAATCCCGTCTAGATTTTGGTATTAATTGCTTGTAAGTACAGGCTTCCAATGCTATTGAGAGTGTTGGCCTTCTTCTGTATTTGTACAGATTTTTTTTTTTCTTTTTCTAAATAACAAGTCAGTACTGGATGAATTATAAATCTGAGCAGGATGCCTGTTATATTTTAAAGGTTGGAAAATAATGTACTCAATGATGTAGTACAAATTATTAATTAAAAATCCATGTGAGATAAAGGTAAGTTCACTTGTTTATTCTTCCAGTTAACAGCTTATGCCTACCGTATGCCAGGCATGTTTTGATTTTTACAGTGAATGAAGAGCACATGTTTTTAGCTGCATGATATTTGATATTTATTGAGAGAAGCAGATAAAAAATAATTTCATGATAGAAAAAAAATTAACTCTGGTTAGTATCCAAAAAGGAGGAGTGTTTGTTAGCATATTATATGAGTGGATATGGTCTAGTTTGGGACCTCAGGATAGAGAAAGTAAACTGACATATAAACTGGAGCAAATTATCACAGGAAAGAGGAAATTCCCACAAGCATGGATACATGGATGTGCAAAGGTCCAGGTGGGACGGAACATGGTTTACTAAAACTGGTAGAAAGAGAGTGAGATAAATTAATACTGAAAAGAGGAATACCTGTTAAAAATGCTTGGAGAGTCTCATTGGTTAAGTTAAATGTTTTAATTATTTTAAGAGAAACTAGATACTATGACTTTTTTTTAATACATTATCTAGAACTGTGGTTTCCAATATATTAGCCACTGTGCTTGTCAAAAGTTGCACTAGTTATTTTTGATTGTTCAAAGAGCTCCATGAGGTTGTTGGCTACCATATTGGACAGCACAAATATAGAATATATTCACTATGGTGGAAGGTCCCACTAGACAGTGCTAGTCCAGAGAAAGCAGTGTGAAATATATAGGAACTCAAATGGGTAAAGTGAACCCAGCGGCAAATTAGAGACAGTAGAAGTTTAGTGTGTGTATTAGTTTATTAGAGCTGCTGAAGGAAAGTACCACAAACTGGGTAGCTTAAAAGATCAAAAATTTAAGTGTCTCAAAGTTTTGGAGGCTATAAGTATTAAATCAAGGTATTGGCAGGGTCATGAAGGCTCTAGAAGAGAATCTGTGCCATGCCTTTAATGTAGCTTCCAGGGTTGCCAGCAATCTTTAGCATTTCTTAGCTTATAGACATATCACTTCAATCTCAGTCTCTGTTAACTGCGTGGCCTCTTCACTGGGTATCAACATATGTTTGTCTCTTCTTATATTTGTTTTCATTGTGTTTAGTCACTAAACTGTGTCTGATTATTTTGTAACCCTATGGACTGTAGACTGCCAGGCTCCTCGGTTCATGGGATTTCCCAGGCAAGAGTACTGGAGTTGTGGTTTCCTTCTTCAGGGGATCTTCCTCACCCAGGGATCAAACCCATGTCTCCTGCACTGGCAGGCAAATTCTTTACCGCTGAGCCATCAGGAAAGCTCCTCTCTTCTTATTAGAATGCCAGTAATATGGTGGGATTACAGCCCACCATAATGGCATCACCTTAATGCAGTTACATTTGCAAAACCCTATTTTTCAAATAGATTACATTTATAGGTACATAACATTAGGACTTAAACATATCTTTTTGGTATGGGCAGGATTCAACCCACAAAAGTACTGAGTGAAAAGAAGCTCAGACATAAAGAATATTTAAAAAGCAGGTTAAATACAGAGAGAAGTCAATGACAAGTATATTTTAAATAAGCTTATTAGAAAGATTTCTTTTAAAAAGTTGTTCAAACATTATCAGTTCTATCTCTCACAAATATAACAAAATTTAGCCTGTATATATAGGACACTGATCAGAAAATGATTAGGATGCTTTCTAAAGAGCTATAGACCTTAAAGCCTGGGGTGAGTGGATTGCAAAACATTGTGTGTGTTTTGTTTTTTTTTTACCTAAATGTCTAACTCCCTAAAACATGATATCATCTCCTTGTAACAAGAGATATGGCAATTAATGTGAGATGACCAACACAGAGCAAAGCTATGTGTTTTCTGAGGGCTAACCTAGGGGTTCTGGAAATAAACAGGGTTAGAGGTTTCTCTAAAAATCCAACCCAAGAAGACTAACTTTGCAAGAGAGATATCAAAAGGAAAGGTTGATCTCAGATCAGGACATGAGAGTCATAAATGATCCACAGGAGAATTAACAACAAATAATAAGTTTGGTTCTCAATAAAAAAGTTCTAAAGAACTTACAAAAGTAATCCATGAGAGGAAAAATATTTTAACATTTACAATTCATAATCATGAATGAACTCCTGACATGAAGTATGCAGGACAATATCTGTCATGTCAAAACTATTAGAAAGTATACCCTGGTAGTATGTAGGTACTATAGAGATCTTCCAAGTTAGAACTGAGCTCCACTTCTTTCTTGTCTTAATAAATATGCATTCTCTACCCAGCTGGAAAAAAAATTCTACTTTTTAGAGTTATTTCAAGTTTTGGAAATGATGAATTTTTGCCCATAAAATACAATGAGTTTGATGACATTCTTCATCACATTCTGAGAATTTAACATGGAGACCCAATGTGCATCAGGTGTTAAGGAATGGAAATTACTCATAACCTGTGAACTTTAATACATAGTGCAATGAAATAGACATGATACAGGAAAGGATAATTAAAAAAAATAAACATAACAAAACAAGTGAATATCAGGAGTATTTTCAATATCTGCAAGTCACGTGGAGTGATTTGATACAGGACAACATTCTATTACCAAAACTTTTACAGCCAAGAGTCTTACTCTTCACTTATTTAACTGTTATTTAACAAATATTAACCAACTATCATGTGCAAAGCACTTGATTATTCAATGCATTCTCCATGGATATGCTGATTACAGTGACTTTAAAAAAATTCTCAACTACTTTCATACAGGAATATTGCATCCTGTTGCAATTTGCTTTTTTTTTATTTCCAGCTAACATATGTTCACTTCAATAATCTTACTTTTAGTTCCTTACCCATTATATTCATATCTAATTCTCACATCAAGATCATTTGATAAAGAATATTATAATCTCGTTTAGAAAAGGGCAAACATATGTTCAGAAGTGATTTTCTAAGTGTTGTTAAGAAATAAAGCAGGTGCATCACTACTATTTTTCTAGATTCCATAAAACCAACCCAATATTGTAAATCAATTCTTTTGCAATTAAAAAAATTAAGAAGTAAAGCAGGGATTAGATACAAAACAGATTCATTCCACAGTATTCCTTGTTAATTTCAGGTGCAATATCTTGTTTTTCACCTGCTCTATCTTGGATATCTTCCTACATTTTTGACAGTAACTCTCTCATCTATGTTCATGTCTGATCCCCATTTAAATATTTGGAACCAATCTGTCTGAGTTTGCATCTTTGCTTTCAGAACTTGGATAGACTGCTCCCTTATTCCTCACACCTTCTTATTTTTGATGCTCATTTCCAAGACCACATTCTGCCATCATCCAATGCAATGCAATTCTAATGAAAGCAGTTGAAGGCATGAGGGACAATCAGCTCACAGAGATTATTTTTGACATGCGTTATGATGAAAAGAAAATATATCACCTTAAAGAATACACAATTTATAAGGGAGACATTTTAAACAAAAACAATATGATGGAGCAAATGTGATGGGATTAAAAGACACATATGTTACCATTTTCTCTAGATGTATGTCTAGGAGTGGGATTGCTGGATCATTTGCTAGTTTTATTTTTAGCTTTTTAAAGGAAACTCCATATTATTCTCCATAGTTCAGTTCAGTTCAGTCTTCAGTCGGACTGACTCATTGCGATCTCATGGACTGTAGCATGCCAGGCCTCCCTGTCCATCACCAACTCCAATAATTTATTCAAACTCATGTCCATTGAGTCGGTGATGCCATCTAGCCATCTCATCCTCTGTCATCCCCTTCTCCTCCTGCCTTCAATCTTTCCCAGCATCAGGGTCTTTTCAAATGAGTCAGTTCTTCACATCAGGTGACCAAAGTATTGAGTTTCAGCTTCAGCATTAGTCCTTCCAATGAATGTTTAGGACTGATTTCCTTTAGGATCTCCTTGCAGTCCACGGGACTATCAAGAGTCTTCTTCTCTAACACCATAGTTCAAAAGCATCAATTCTTCGGTGCTCAGCTTTCTGTATAGTCCAACTCTCACATCCATACATGACTACTGGAAAAACAATAGCTTTGACTAGACTAACCTTTATTGGTAAAGTAATGTCTCTTCTTTTTAATATGCTGTCTAGGTTAGTCATTGGAAAAGGCAATGGTAACCCATTCCAGTACTCTTGACTGGAGAATTCCATGGACGCAGGAGCCTGGTAGGCTGCAGTCTGTGAGGTGGCTAAGGGTCGGACACGACTAAGCGACTTCACTTCCACTTTTCACTTTTATGCATTGCAGAAGGAAATGGCAACCCACTCCAGTGTTCTTGCCTGGAGAATCCCAGGGATGGAAGAGCCTGGTGGGCTGCCATCTGTGGGATCGCACAGAGTCAGACATGACTGAAGTGACTTAGCAGCAGCAGGTTGGTCATAACTTTTCTTCCAAGGAGTAAGCGTCTTTTAATTTCATGGCTGCAGTCACCATCTGCAGTGATTTTGGAGCCCCCAAAATAAGAGTTCTCCACAGTGGCTGTGTCAATTCACATTTCCACCAGAAGTGTGGGAGTGTTCCCCTTCTCCACATCTTCTCTAGCATTTACTGTTTGTGTGATTTTTGGATGATGGCCATTCTGAACAATGTGAGGTGATACTTGTAGTTTTATTTGTATTTCTCTAATAATTAATGATGTTGAGCACCTTTTCACATGCCTCTTGGCCATCCACATGTCTTCTTCAAAGAAATATCTATCTTTTGCCCATTAAAAAAAATTTTTTTTGACATGGAGCTATACAACCCAGTATTGGGTGTATGTCCAGAGAAAACCATAATTCAAAAGGATACAAGCACTCCAACATTCACTGCAACACTATGTACAATAGCTAGAACATGCAAGAAACCTAAATGTCTATTGATGGAGGAACAGATAAAGATGTACACATATATAATGGAATATTACTCAGCCATAAAAAGGATGAAATAATGCCATTTTCAATGACATGGATGGACCTCGAGACTGCCCTACTGAGTGAATTAAGTCAGACAGAGAAAGATATCGTATGATATCGCTTATATGTGGAATCTTAAAAAAAAAGGGGGTAAAACCAAACCTATTTAAAAAATAGAAATAGTGTCTCAGATGCAGGAAACAAACTATGGTGACCAAGGGGGAAAAGAGAGGGAAATAAATAGGGAGATTGGGATTTAATATACATTCTACTATATATAATAGATAAATAATAAGAACCTACTACCATATAGAACAGGGAACTCTAGTGAATACTCTGTAATGACCATAATGGAAATAAATCTAAAGAGATATATCCATGTATGTCTTATATATGTATTTATATAAACATATATATGTATATATGTATTTGTATATATATATTTGTATAACTGATTCACTTTGTTGTACAGCAGAAATTAACACATTATAAATCAACTATACTCCAATAAAAATTAATGAAAAGAAGACATGAATGTGAAAGAAATTTTTAGAAGTTACTGAGCCATCACCATGCTGTCAATTATTACCATTTTTATTCTTTGTACTATGCAATTTAGAACAATATATACTGCTTACAGTTATTTTTATTTGTATTATTATTGTTACTCTCAAATTTATCACTAAATTATAAATAATATGATATTTTTAACCTAACTACATATATAAGATAGTGTTAAATAACTATGAAACATTCAATATATATGTTGATTTATCATCACAACTAAGTGATAAAGATATATAGTGTATACTTTGGAATCAATTTTTCACTAGAGAATATGGTAATTCTTAAATATTAAGTGAATATTTTTAAACCATATTAGTATTTAAAAATTAAGTCATATCCTCAGATTTGAATTTCAGATAGAAATAAAAAACATTATTTTTGGCATATTTTGTTAAGTAGAAATTATCAAGTTATAAAAATAAATGATATAACATCAACATGTTTAGAAAATAAAAATTTTGGAAATCATAATTGTAGTAATTAAGATACCTTCTTTATAAAAGCATTCACAACACTAGAAGAATACTTTTAAATCATGGATAATAATGAATAATGTGAAGCTTACTATCTTTCATGAAAGTATAAGCCAAAGAGCAGCTGGTATAGTCAGAGTCATCAACAGGGCATGAAATTTCTAAAAGAGGGGACTTGTCAACAGTATGTGTCATGGTTTATTTGAACACAGCTGCAGTTGGGATTTTCAAGCTGACCCCCATCTGGATAGGACTATGATGGCTTCCTGAAAGATTCTCAACAGAGTCCAAATGAAAAACAGAGTAGGTCAAAACAGATGGACAGATGGTAAAGTAACTGAACAATATGATAATTTTTAATTACACAAACACAAAAATCTTGCTCCAATAACTTACTAAAAATACCCTAGTATATGAATTTAATGCCTCATAATAAAGAACATCCTTAAGGTTTTGAGGAAAGGGGTTCTATAGGTGAATTAAAAAGGTTGAAATGCTGTTATTTTTCTTTTTTAAAAAAAGTAATGTTCAGAGTCCATAGTGCTATTCGTGACTTTAGGATTGCAGAGTCATTAAGAAAAATCCCTCTAGGGGCCACTGTTTGGTCTCTGATTTTAACTAAAATTTATCTTTAATGTAACTGCAGACTAGACACATATTTAAGTGACAGTTTTTCAACAAAATGTGCAAACTTAAATCTCTGACTTTCACATTTTAACATGAAACTAACATCATTTTTAAATATTCTAAGTATCACATAATGGAAAATCCAATGGACATAATGCAAAATCCTATGGACATAGGAGCCTGGCAGGCTACACAGTCCATGGGGTCACAAGAGTCAGACACAACTTACCGACTAAACCACCACCACCATCACATAATTTGAATTGAAGTTTTACATTATATATTGAACATATATTACATAATAATAAAACAGCACACACTTTTAAACCACTAAAAATGCAAGTTATAACTATATATAAAAATGCCTGAATTTCCTCTGCTATAAATTATGAGATGAAAAAATATATATTTCACTAGTTTGTGATTATACAGCATAAGCTAATTTTTGTTAAAGGCAACTAGAATCTACCTAGAAAATTACTAGAGTATATTCATATTATTAGCATAATTAAAATATTATAAATTTTCAATTTAATATACTACATTTAAATCTCATATGCAGATTATGCTATACATATTTTAAAATATGCTACACACCTTTTAACAATTTCAAAGTCACTAAAGTAAACATATTTTTTAAATATAAAAATTTCTCTCATACTTTTACATTTGTAAACTCAGTTTTGTGCTATGGTTTCACAATATTCATTGAATTTACACACTTTAATACCTTACTTGTATGGCATTTTGTCATCTGTATTGAAACAATGTTTGGATTTATTTAAATTTAGAATAAACTATAACTCTGCTGATTCATTATTTTTATTATTTTTTTGAAATAGCAATAGAATTTATGAGGCTGTGTATCCATTTCAAAATATTACTCTTTCTCAGATTGCGACTGTTTTTAAAACTTGCACCATGCTTTCTGAACTTCCTCAATAGTAGCAAACATTACTTTTGAGGGAGCAAAAGGATCTGGAGAAAAGAAATGATTAACTTATCTGTACATTAAAATCAACAAGTAAACGTTTGATACAGCATGGAATTCGAGAACTTTCAGCTGTTTTTTATCACACTATTTTCATTATTCACTTGAAGGTGCTAAATGTGTTTCCTTACTAACACAAAAGGAACAATCCATGTTGTTTTAAAAAGTTAATATAGTAGATTTATGTCAACTACCACAAAGTACTTTGGAAACTGCTATTATTTCAGTTAGTATCATGATGTAATTGCAAATTAACGAAATTATAAATATGAGATATGTTTTAGATAGTATAAAATAAACTTGAAACTGAAGACAATATGAAAAGGAAAATTCCAAAACATATTGATCAAAAAAGGACATGTGGCTAAAGTTCTGTCATAATCATCAAAGACAATTTAAAGGTTTAATAGATTATGGGATTAAAAAAAGAGAGGCAGAAGTAGGCCATCTAAAGACAGTTGAAGGAATACAAAGTATGGCAATAAGTTCTATGAAAATTATTGTCATGTTAAGTTGCTTCAACCATGTCTTACTCTTTGCAACCCTATGGATTATAGCTTGCCAGGCTCCTCTGTCCATGGGATTCTCCAGGCAAGAACACTGGAGTGGGTTGCCATTTCTTCTCCCAGTGACAATTAAACCTCGGCTTTTTAGCATCTACTTTCTAGAGCAAAATGAAATTACATTCTTTATTTTCTTACTCAAGAAAATATATGAATTAATTTCAGTAGCAAATTCAAATACAAATTTATTGTGCATGTTACATAGAACCATAGCTTAAATATGTTTATAAAGGGTTATTTAAGTTATCATTAAAATCAATATAAAAAGCTTCTGCACAACAAAAGAAACTATAAGCAAGGTGAAAAGACAGCCTTCAGAATGGGAGGAATAATAGCAAATGAAGCAACTGACAAATAACTGATCTCAAAAATATATAAGCAATTCCTGCAGCTCAATTCCAGAAAAATAAACTACCCAATCAAAAATGGGCCAAAGACCTAAATAGACATTTCTCGAAAGAAGACATACAGATGGCTAACAAACATATGAAAAGATGCTCAACATCACTCATTATCAGAGAAATGCAAATCAAAATCACAACGAAGTACCATTTCACGCCAGTCAGAACGGCTGTGATCCAAAAGTCTACAAGCAATAAATGCTGGAGAGGGTGTTGAGAAAAGGGAACCCTCTTACACTGTTGGTGGGAATGCAAACTAGTACAGCCACTATGGAGAACAGTGTGGAGATTCCTTAAAAAAACTGGAAATAGAGCTGCTTTATGACCCTGCAATCCCACTGCTGGGCATACACACCAAGGAAACCAGAATTGAAAGAGACACGTGTACCCCAATGTTCATCCCAGCACTGTTTATAATAGCCAGGACATGGAAGCAACCTAGATGTCCATCAGCAGATGAATGGATAAGAAAGCAGTGGTACATATACACAATGGAGTATTACTCAGCCATTAAAAAGAATACATTTGAATCAGTTCTAATGAGGTGGATGAAACTGGAGCCGATTATACAGAGTGAAGTAAGCCAGAAAGAAAAACACCAATACAGTATACTAAAATAGAACTGCCTTATGACCCAGCGATCCCACTGCTGGGCATACACACCAAGGAAACCAGAATTGAAAGAGACACGTGTACCCCAATGTTCATCCCAGCACTGTTTATAATAGCCAGGACATGGAAGCAACCTAGATGTCCATCAGCAGATGAATGGATAAGAAAGCAGTGGTACATATACACAATGGAGTATTACTCAGCCATTAAAAAGAATACATTTGAATCAGTTCTAATGAGGTGGATGAAACTGGAGCCGATTATACAGAGTGAAGTAACCCAGAAAGAAAACCACCAATACAGTATACTAATGCATATATATGAAATTTAGAAAGATGGTAACGATAACCCTGTATGCGAGACAGCAAAAGAGAACAGATGTATAGAACAGTCTTTTGGACTCTGTGGGAGAGGTAGAGGGTGGGATGATTTGGGAGAATGGCATTGAAACATGTATAATATCATATATGAAATGAATCGCCAGTTCAAGTTCGATGCATGATACTGGATGCTTGGGGCTGGCGCACTGGGATGACCCAGAGGGATGGTACGAGGAGGGAGGAGGAAGGGAGGTTCAGGATGGGGAACACGTGTATACCTGTGGCGGATTCATGTTGATGTATGGCAAAACCAATACAATATTGTAAAGTAATTAACCTCCATAAAATAAATAAAACAAAGCCTATTGACATTTTCTTAGTACTTAAATATATATCACATCACATGTGAAATGTTTCTATATAATTTACACTTACCTTGTTCTTGCTAGCATTTTCAGAAATGAGTAAAAGAAAACATATGAAGTACTTTCCACATACTCAGTGCCTCTGTTTCATGCTTCAAGGCAATCACTTACCATTATCTTGATGCAACATATATCCAGATATTGGTGGTGGTGATTTATTGAACACAACTCTTTGTGACCCCATGGACTATAGCCTGCCAGACTCCTCTGTCTGTGGGATTTCTGAGGCAAGAATACTGGAGTGGGTTCTTATTTCCTTCTCCAGAGGATCTTCTTCACTCAGGGAATAAACTCATGTCTCCTGAATTGCAGGTAGATTCTTTGCCAACTCAGCCATCAGGGAAGCCCATATATGTTAGGTGCTAAAATTGCGTTTAGAGTTTATATTCTGTTCCCACACTCAGAATGCCTTATTTCTCCACTAAGAGCTTTTACTGATACCTAAAATCACTTCAATGTACAAAAGCAAAAAAACTGACACTTTATCCCACTGCTTGGAATGTTTAAACTCAAATTCTCTGATCTGTATAAAATAGCACTTCAGGATGTGGCCCTTCCATTTCTCTTCAACTTCATCCTGACATTTCATGCATATTATACTCTGGTACCAGAACTACATCCAATTTCTCAAACATATAGTATTAATATTGCTTCATTGCTTTTGTACATGTTCCTTGCAAATGTCCATAGCTTTTGCATATCAGCCTGGATGTTTTCTCCTTATCTTAACTGATTAACTCTCAGTCCTCCTTCTAAGATGGTTTTCTGTTTTTAATTTTGGAAACCTTCTATTACTTTCCAAATCTGAGTTACAAGCAGTTAGTCATGTGCCCCAGCAGAACTCTTATAATACCTCTGTGCTTCTTCATGATCTGCAGCTTGGTGGAGAGCAACGGCCATACCTGTTGTGTACATTCTTGACCTCCAGAGTTTAGAGTACAGTTTAACAAACAGAAAGGATTTATAAAATCTGCTAATAGAATAGATGATTCCTGATAAAATACATTAAATGGAGATTTAACCACATTGAATTTGGAGAAGTATTTGTAATAAATGGCATTAAAATGAGTAAAATGACAGAAACAGTCATTTGATAAGCAAATAAGTGCATGCTAAATGTTTTTGTACCACTATTTATAAATTTCATTCATTTGTTTTTGTTTCTGTGTCTGTATATGTTTGTTCAGCATTCAGAAATCTGCTTATCTTATAGTGATAATGCCTTTTGAGTAACTATTTCATATTTGTCATTTTATGAAAATACTCTTTAGAGACATTATTATAGAACTGCATTTATATTATGCACATGGCATTGTATGTGAAGTTCCTCTGATTAATCATTAATAGTAGAAACAAAAGGTAAGGGTGAAAAAATAACATAAGGAAGTTATTTTATTTTAAAAAATAAGCAAAATCCCATTGTATGAAAATATACTTTATCATAAAAATTTAAATGATATTTTACATGCATACCAGGTACTTCTCTGATGGCTCAGCAGGTAAAAAATCCGGTTGCAATGCAGGGTTTCACCTCTGGGTCAGGACGATCCCCTGGAGGAGGAAATGGTAACCCATTCCAGTATTTCTGCCTGAAATATCCCATGGACAGAGAAGCCTGGCGGCCTACAATCCAAAGGTTCTCAAAGAAGTAGGACATGGCTGAGTGACTAAGCATGACACGAATACCACAGAGCTTCTTTTAATGCATGAACTCTCAAACAATATAACCCAAATATATTTACTATTTGGTTGTCAGAAATGATTGCCCAGAATATCCCATCTTTCACTTGCCCTACTCAGTGTCCCTCAGTCTCCCACTCAAAAATAAATTAATCCAGCAAACGGTTAGAGGGATAACTGTGCTATATGAGACTAGAAGTGCTTCTTCATTTTAATTTCAATTAGTTTTATATTTGAAAGTTCCTTGTTTTGGTACTCTAAACCTTCTAAAATACTATGGTTTTGCTGTGTATGTTTATGATTTTAATCATCATATGCCTAACTAATAGATAATATATTATCATCTCTTGTGGGCAATGTTATACTTAAACACTGCATGATTTGTTAAAGGACAAAACAAGAAAGTACAGCCATAAAGTTTTATAGCAATTGTGTGAATTGCCAATGAACACTTAAATCTCTAAATGAATATAATACAGAAAAAGTATATATATTAATATATATTAGGATATTCACTTTAATGTAAGTAGCTTCCAGTTGATCTAGTTTATAGAAGCACAGTCAGAAAATGCATTAATACAAGTTCAAAACATGCTACATAATTACTTTTGTCATCCTAGTGTACAAAATTTCCCAATATATTGATCAGCATGATTGTCATGTTTCATTAAGGAAACAGAGACACAGTTATATTAAATAATTTCCCCAGTTTCAAACAGGAAATATCAGCAGGGCAAACACAGGAATATTACTTTTTCGAGTTTAACTTACTGATTCTTTTGTTTATACAGGATTGCCTTAAATGTATGTTTTATATTTCAGCTTTGGAGCAGCTTGCAAAAAAACTAGAAGAGGTTAAATCTGGCAATTGTGAGATAAACTATTTTGCTGTTTCACTTATTATTACCAGATATTCTATCCAGAGGTCGCCGATAAACATTCAAGTGTTTTTTTTTCAATGTTGAATATACATGAGCAACTAACTTATTATGTGGTAAAAATATTTTATAAAAGAACAAGCTTACTGAATACAAATACTTAGAAATGGCACTTGGCAATGGGTATAAGGAAAACGATGTTATTTTTATCTATAAAAACTTCAAAAGAAAGAAGCTTCAGAAAGGGATCCCATTTTCCTATGAGTTACTGAACTCGGCTTTTATTTTGATGAACCATGGCAGTAAATACTTTGAGGTAAACGTATAATCACTAACCCTTAGGCAACCAGTCGGTTGTACTTTCATTTTCAGAAGTGTTCCAATAAATTAAACATTTAAGTAATCTCAAGTTTAAATAAATTTCACTCCAATGCGAAAAAACATAGAAGTCTATGCTTAGATTTAGTATGTATAAAAAACATAGCTATTTTCACTAAACAACATGC